>JAHBCN010003177.1:0-78661 GCA_019359885.1 Listronotus oregonensis
CATTATAATCCATAAAATTAGTCATTATTATCACGCGATATCTCTACATTTGTTGATTTCATCAATTAGCCATGAAATTTGACATATTCCCAAATAAAATGGTAGCCCAAATTAAGTTACTAACTTTATTTAAAATGTGAATAAAAATAAAAACAGTTAAGAAAATATAATAAAGCCAACAATGTAATTATTTCAACCTATTTATGGCATTAAAATATTTTTAAAATTTAAAAAATTCAATTTTTAAAAAAAAAAGTCGGGGCTCATTTGAAATAAGGTAGTAGGACCATGTCCACATTTTTTGAAACACCTGTAGAGGTGAGAATAAACTTTTATACTAAACTCGGTATTTCCAAACATCAAATAAAAAAATTAATGGCGGGTTACATTTATAACCGGGCACCCTGTACATGTATTAACATTGTTTTTTATTATTCTGGTAATACCTGGTTTTGCTTGGGTGGTATTATACGAGGGTAAAGAGAGACGTTGCATTTTATCCTATTTTTTAAAAACACTTTCTGGAAAATTTGAGGTAGATTATTTTGTCTAAAGGTCCTTTCGTATGATCTTGAAGGTATATCGAAGATATCGTTTCTTAAATTATTTAATTATATTTGTAAGAGCTGCACAATTTTAAGTAACTACTGTTAAAATTTAATGTTTTTTCATAAAAAATAAGAGCAGGACAGCAAGGAAGTAATAATTTGAATTATCATCAACAGCAGACGTGGGCCGAATAGCAAAAGCTACGTGGCACGTACAGTGTCTTTGAATATATTTACGTGAAGCCTTTATTTTTGAAGATAGAAAAAAATATTTTATATCAAAAATTGTAGGATTTTTTTCCATATTATCTTTTGAAATTATCAGTAAAAAATACCGCAATAAAAAAATGGAAAAATATAGGCAACTTCAAATTTTTTAAAGGGAACACTCTGTATATTATGCGTTATAACGAAAGATCTTTTTTTATGATTTTAAATATATATACACTAATGCTATTTGGATGAACCATTTTTGAGATATTTGAGCTTAAATGATTGATAAATTACAAAAAAGTTTCAAATTAGTATCAAGAAAACCATGTAAACAATAAAATTGTTATGTTGCTGAATTTAGTGAGGGTTTTCTCTGGACCAATAATGTTTATTTTTGTGATTTAACATTCCTAATGGAGTGAAGGTAGACTTATTGGTGAATAGAATTTTATTTAAAAACTTTAAATCCTGCTGCATGCATAAACCTAGCTATTTCCAATGCATACCCAGGTCGATCGTGCATGTTTTGTTCAGGAAGATTCTGGACGGACATAAATTTATAAAGATAAAATTTGTAAAATTTTAAGGTTGAATAAATTTTATAATTTGTTTTATTAGGTTCAGATGCTGCATCCGAGATTGATATTTCAGGACTTTCTAAAATTATTAAAAGTAGTTAGGGCTAGTCCGATAGAAAAAGTATAGTTATCCTGAAAAAACAAAGATATCCAAAACTTTGTTTTCATTTCGTGCTACAGTCCTTTTCTTTAAGCTTTTTCGTTTATTAAACTTTCTTACTATGTATTTAATAGTATCTATAGATAGTACCTTAAGGATATAATAAGTAATATTCCCCTTGCACTGTCGTCACATTATTATTGTTACCATAAAAAAAGACGCACAATGGCGAAAAAAAGCTCCAACTTTTATATATAATTTTTTTTCTGTCTTCAAAAATAAAGGCTCCAGAAGCCACGTAAATATAATCAAAGACCCTGTACTTTGGGGTTTCCGTGGTGCTAGCATTTGGACACCGAATATTCTGCTAGACCCCAAGGCTTTAGTAGAAAGAGGTTGACTACTGCAGCTAATGATTGTTTTGTCATTGTTAGATCCCTTAAGGATTTAGATAATTTTAGTGCTTTTTTTATTAAAGAGATTCTTAAAATCAGTGTTTTGTTTTGCTTAAAATTGTGCAGCTTTTACAAGAAAATAGATAATTGAATAATTCAAAAAACAAAATCTCTGGGTAATCTCCAAGATTGCACTAAGGTCTGGTACTTTCATTAACGGATAATTTTATTATCCGGTTAATTTCATTGGTTACAATTGTCACAATTGTTATTATGGAATTTATCCGGAATTTTTTTTATCCGGTAATAAAAGTATCAGGCCTTAAGGACTTTTAAACAAAATTAGCTACCAACCAACCACGTATATTACCCCTAAGCAAAAAGTGGGTATTACCAGGATAATAAAAAATAATTTTAAAACATCAACCTACAAACTAATTAAAAAAATCTTAAAAATTGGAATACAAATAAAAAAGTTATCAATCATAAATTTTAACTGAACATTAAAGGTGGCGGAATTTTGAGCCGGGGGTGTATATATATAGTAGGTGGTTATATTATAAATATAAGAAAACAAAGCTACGAAATTAATAAATGGAGTAAGGAATACAAAACTTAAAGTTTTATTTTTTAATTATCAGTTTCTAATTATTGTATGTACAAGCAAAAATATAAAAAAATATTCCTAAGAACTTTAAATTATTAGTTTCTTGGTACCAAAAATGTTGTTAAAGTTACAAGAGGTTAGTTATTTGTGTAAAATATACTATTTTGTTTATTGTTTAATAAAAAAAAACTTAATATGCATACCAATGTTAAAAAGTTTTTATTTAAAAGCTATTTGGAATTCAGTACAGAAAAATTCAATTTTATTTAAGTAGTAAGCACTTATTTATTTATATTAATGTTATGTTAAAAATACAAAAACAACAACACAGTCAGCCTTCGAACTTTATAAAGTAGGTATAAAATAGAATAGCGCGTCTAATAATATCATTTATAAATAATGGAAAATACTTTGCTTGAGCTGATAACAAAATATTTAGTGTTACTGGGCATTGAAAAGTATTTATTTACTAACTTTCCAAAAATTAAAAAAAAAAGCAAAAATCTTTAATCAATGGAATTTTATTTGCTAAACTTTCTTCTGGAGGCCCTAATTTAAGTATGTTTAATTTTAAGTTTTAAACTATTTAGGTCTTTTAAAATTTTATTTTTTGCAAAGTCGTTTTAAATTTAAATATTTATATATATATATATATATATATATATATATATATATATATATATATATATATATAATTTTATATATATATATAGGGTGGGGCACGTCACTGGAGCTTCAATGAAAGCACGCAGGGAATTTTCAGAAAAATTCTTTTGCAGGATACAGATTTGTAGAGACTCATTAAAATATTTGTATTTATACAGGGTGATTAAAAAGGCCATATCGTGCTGTGGTTTTTAAATGGGACACTTATATTTCTTATCAATTTTGTTTCTAGAGCAATAGCAGCAATAATAAAGGTCCTCATACTTCACTCTTTTAACATTTGTGAATTCCTTTTGGGCTTTTTGTAGAATTTAGCAAACAATTTTTTCTTTCGTAAATATTTAAATAGAATTAACACATACAATATTTGCAAACATATTACTACGATATAATTAACATTTTTATTAAAATATTATACAGGGTGGTCAAATATTTTCTAATATTATGAACGTTCTTTTGTAAATAACTCTCTTATTTTAAATGAAACACCCTGTATTTGACTATTTATTATGCAGAATTTTATTACCAATTCATTGATATAGGCTTGTTTATACCTAAACCGTTACTTTTTAATTATTTCGAATTTTGTGTAGGGCGTGCATTTAACACGTATAGTATTACCATAATAAAATATTTTAAACTAAGGAGGCTTTGACACAGAGACGATACGATTGTTATTACTATGTTATTACGTGTTAAATGCACGCCCTACACAAAATTCGAAATTAAAAGTAATTGGTTTTAGGTATAGGCAAACGCTATATCAATGATTTGGTAATAAAATTCTGCATGATATTAAATAATCAAATACAGGGTGTTCCATTTGAAATAAGAGAGTTATTTGCAAAAGAACTTTCATAATATTAGAAGTTATTTTTTGACCACCCTGTATTATATTTTAATAAAATTATTAAACCATATCGTAGTAATAGTATGTTTACTAAATATTGGCTATGGTAATTTAATTCTAGTTTAAATATTTACGATAAAAAAATTGTTTTACTAAAGTTCTACAAAATCAGAAATTTGCAAATATTTCAAAAAGGGTGGGGATTAGGTATAGGAACCTTTATTGAAACATGGCTTTATTTCTTTTTGCTCTAGAATTCAAAACCGATAAGAAATATAGGGTGTCCCAGTTAAAAAACATAACTTTGATATGGTACTTTTTTTTAAATCACCCCGGCAAATGCAAATATTTTTAAATGAAGGTCCTCTACCGTCTGTATACATCCTGCAAAAAGAATTTTCAAAATTTTCATGGGCTTTCGTATAAACCTGTGGCGGAAGTTGGGTGCCCCACCCTGTATATATATATATATATATATATATATATATATATATATATATATATATATAAACTGTTTTTAACCATGTAGTTTTAAGTTAGTTAATAAAATTTTTACCTGTGAAGTGAATAAAATGTTACAATTATATCTGGAATAACCTTTTGGGTAAGTCGATAAAAATTTAAAACATTTTTATAAAATTGTACATTGTTAACATATATACCTGAACATCAAAGCTTAGTTGTATAATTGTTTTAGATAGAAAATCATTGATAAAGGCTGAAATCAGCCGAAACATCTGAAATAAAACTTTTTACCATGGAATTAAAATAGTTTTGATTTGTTGTTGAACCAAAAATCCCAAGAAAAAGAAAATTCCAATATATATATATATATATATATATATATATATATATATATATATATATATATATATATATATATATATATATACAGGGTGTAAGTAGTATGTGATGCTCAGTAATTTTAAAGGCGATAGTGGTTTTTTCAAACAAGCCGAAAAGCCTGGTATTCCATATGTGTCATAACTTGAAAGATTTTTGTCTAAACGGATGTCAAAGTTTGAACTTTGAAAGCAATAATTTCTGAAAAACCTGAAACTTTTATTCAGTCGCAAATCAGTAGACTCATTTGCTAATAAAATAAACGAAGTTTTAAATGTTTTAATCTACAAATAAAAAAATAAATAATACTTATAGAATTTTACCCCAGTTAAAAATGTAAAAACAATTGGCAACTTAGCTAGAAGCCTTGTCCTTTGTGTAGTCAGTTGTAAACAGGTACGTGTTAAGCGACCGCGACATTTTTGGTTGTTTTTGAATCGGAAAATGCGAATATGTTATAAATTTACAACTGTAGGGTCCAAGAGTTTTGAAAAGGATATGTGTGCAACAGAAAAATCTTATTCTTCAAGTAAAATAAAAAAGTGCTGTCTTAAACATAATAATTTGTGCTTTAAAATGAATATTTATCCTTTTTGTGGTAATTACAATTATTTTTTAATTACAAAATATTAACCAAACAATAATGTTTTGTTTTTTACATAAATTTAATTTAAATTATTTATCAAAATAGATTGAAAAAAGTAATTTTTATTATTTGTATATAAGTAAACAACAAACATCTTTAAAAAGAAAGTGTAAATATGCAAAACTCGCAAAAACATCGACTTGCTTCTATGAAAACAGGCGCGGTGTTGCCAATTTTAAACCTTGATAGGCCATATTTCAAAAACAGTTAACTTTAACCCATATGGCTGTCTTTTCCGACGTGTTTTAAGCTCCACTAATGCCCATTAAAATCGTGAGCATCATACTTTTACACCCATATATATATATTTATATATATATATATATATATATATATATATATATATATATATATATATATATATATATATATATATATATATATATATATATATATATATATATATATATATGCAGGGTGATTCATAAGGATATGTCAATACTTCTGGGTACGTAGTCAGGGTCCAAAATAAACATAAAAGTCTCTACAAATATGGTTGGCAAGGTTTCGTTTCCGAGATACAGGTGTTCACCACAGAGCTGGCATGTGCTTAGAAGTAAATGGTGGAATTTTTTTAAAAATTATAAAACATAGCTTATGTTTTGCGAACATAATTTAAGAACGATAATTTTATTAAAAATTACAATACATATTGTTTAATTATACATTTTGTTTTATTTTTTTTTTTTTTAATTTTGCCATAATAAAATCAGATGCGACGTAATTTTATAAAATCCAAATATCTCGAAAACGGTTGCTCATATCAACTTTTTAGAAGTATACTTTTGACGTAAAAATGACAAAACAATTATGTAATTTACTTTAAAAATATAATACAGGGCCGTACCAAAAAGTTGTGATTGTTCAAAATAGTCAAAAAGACGTAGGTGGCTTCCCTACAAGTAAGAGCGGTATTAAGATTAGATTCCAACTAAAACCCTCGGATACCAATTTTTACTCCAATATTTACATTATCATAGATTTTATTAAAAAAATAGAAAAATTAAATAAACATTTCAACACCCTGTATTTCGAAAACGAAGGCCTTGCGGACCCATATTTGATAGACTTTTATGTTTATTTTTGGGCCCCGACTGTGTACCTGAAATATTGACATTTCCTCAGGAATCACCCTGAATATATCTGGAATAATAATGGTCACCTAAATTATCTGATTTGACGCATTCAGACTTTTGTCTAAAAAGTCTATAAAAGTCGACCATTTTCGGACATTTAGAATTTAAAAATAAAGCTTGGAAGAGCTATGTGATCGTACAGTTAATTAATATTAAAGTTATAAACACATTTTGCTAAAAGAGCCCAATTTATTTAAAAATAATTTAATTTTATCCTAAATAAACTTAACTCTATTTTAAAAGTATAAAATACTTAATTTATTTGTACTCTTAGATCTATAGCCCCTGTCCACAACAATTTTTCTCTGCGCCACTGTACTTACATTTAGACTCAGGCAATTAAAAAACAATTTATTTACTCGTAACCAACCAAATTTAGGTAGCGTTGAGTAAAAATGATGCCGTAGCTAAACAATGCATTTGCTAGTTTCGGTATAAAATCATTTAAAAATTCCATCTGCTGAGTTCCTAATGTAAAACTGGAATTTTAGTTTTTCTTTTATTAGGCATTTTATATTCACATGTAAAAGAAAACTCGTGTAACAGGGCACTAAATATTTAGTAAGGCGGTTTTCAATTTTTAAATTTGCTATTGTTATAAAAACATTTTTTTTATATCAATTTTATTTACTGTAAAGGGCTGGTTAAATAACCTAACAAAGTAATTTTAAAGGTTCTTGCCCAAAAAACATAGGTAATTACAATTCCCTTTTTAGCACAAGTTTATCGTGTTGATGGATAACATTTAAACATCTTTTTTAGTTTTATCTGTACTTTATGAACTCTATTAAAGGATAATTCAAAAATAACGCAGGATTTAAAAGGGCTTTAAAATTAATTTATTTTTATTATAAAAGTAAAAATATTACACCATTCTCTTTAGAAGATCTTTAGGTTTTAAACGTGAAAAACAACATCGGGCATGTGATCTCCCCTACTAGCCCTACACGCAAATACTCTGTCGATGAAATTCACTATAACCCGATCACACACACCCACATTGATTTGACCAAGGACACGTTGAATTTCATGCTTAAGTTCCATCAAATTTGGGGGGTTTTTTCCCGGAGACTTGTGACTTAATGTAACACCATAAAAAGTCATATGGAGTCAAGTCACATGACCAAGGTGGGTAGTCTTGGTCTCCTGGCAAGAGATGAGTCGGTCTAAAACCTCCCACTCCGACCACTTCAAGGGCGTCTTGGACTTTTATGTTTGCAACTGAACCACTTTCTTCGAATTTCGTAATTAACCGACAAACAGTCGATTCGATTGGTGCATTGTGATGCCCGAGAATCGTCCGGAGTCGGCGAACAGTGGCTACGTGTTGTGTAATGTGTTTTAATAATTAAAATTCGTTGGTCCGTAGTGTACTTTTCCATGATAATTTGAAACACAAAAAACACAATGACCATCAAATCCCTTGACAAGATAAAACCATATGACAACACATATCAAAAATCGCAAAACAATGCTGTCAATAATAAAAATCAAAAATCCGGCGATCTTTTTGAATCACCGTTTATTTATGGGACACACTGTTTACCCAACATCAATAAATTTACAGGCGTTACCTACACGACATGATGGACAAAAACATGCCGTCTAGTTTTGTTAATTTGGGTTTGCCTTTTTATTGTTTAATTGAGTTTGGTATGAGAAGCACAAATCAAAATAATCCGGTTATGTCTATCAATGTTATTAGCGAAAAAGGAGATTATGCAAATTATTTGAAGGTAAACTATGAAACAAAACAAAAATAATAATATAATGATAATTATATTAAATTTTATTAAACTAGTAAAAATATGCAGGGTTAAATACATTTAAAGCTTATCATTGCCGCAACATACGAAATAAAAGTTGCGTTAAAGCTCAAGTTATAGCAAATTTTTGCATGTTAGTGCCTATTTATTTAACCTTTTATATATAACATATAAGGGATAATAGTAAAAAGAAACAGAAAAATTGCAACTTTATTCTTACGTTTATGGAGGTAATTTTAAATTTAGTCGTATTCCATTAACCTGTTTTAATCTAGTAAGTGCAGAAAGTTTATATATTTTTTACAGCAATAACTTTGTAATAATAATTAGGTAAACAAGCAGCAACTTTAAAAACATATTTTAAACCTTGCGTCACTTCAATATAAAGTGTATTATTTACCATAAAGAGATAATAAATTTAGACAATTTATGTGTTATAAGAGCATAAAAACAACCAAAAATGACACAGGTGCACAATCTCGATTAAAGTCAGCAGATAAATGAAGTCTGCTCGAAAAAGTGCAGACATGAAAAATTTTGTAGATAATATTCCTCTGTTAGAAAAGCATTGTTAGTATTTACATAAAACGTCTTAGTCAAATAAAAACTAAATTACTTTTTTTTTAAATTTAATATTTATAAATTTAATACTCGGCTAATTTTTGGGCTGTTAATAATAAAAACGATAAAAACAGTTTATTATAAGAAAAGGTCAAAAAAAGTCTGTTTGCTGCATCCTTTTATTTTTCTGTAACAAATTTATGATTTTGACAAATTCCACTTTTATAAAATGTTTTTGGATGGTCGCGACAACTCATGTACAAGATTGCATAATGCAGAACGGAATACCATACTTTAACTTTACTCGAATAACCATTAAGCTAAGAACTTATTTATTTGTAGTAGATTTAGTATATAATACATATTTTTTTCTAGTTTTTAGCTTACAAAAGCTAAAAAAAAATATTTTTATTAACAGATTAACGACCGAGTGATGATCGCATTGTTAAATTTGGCAATGGACTTAGCAATTGTCAAAAGTTAACAACGGTTTAGAATGTTTAACAAAATGTCAGATTTTGACAGGTTGCCTACTAACACTGACAATGACGTTTTGTTAAACATTCTAAACCGTTGTTAACCTTTAACAAATATTTAACAAAATGTCAGATTTTGACAGATTGCCTACTAAAATCATTGAATAACACTGAAAATGACGTTTTGTTAAACATTCTAAACCGTTGTTAACTTTAAACAATTGCTAAGTCCATTGCTAAATTTGACAACGCGATCAACACTCGGACGAATATTTAACAACGCGATCATCACTCGGCCGTAAACCTTGTAAGACTTTGTATGTTTTAGGCAGGTTATGTTTTTATTACGAATAAACTATCGTGGGTATATTAAATATACCAAAAAGTAATTTTGGTAATTTCTCAAAATATTAAAACTACTAAAATATCTTTTAATTCTTTAAAATTTGAAAAAAAAAAACATAAGATGCATTTTTTTGAATGGTAACTATAAAAATGAAACCAGTTTAAAGTTAAAAACCCTAATTTTAACTCGTGACAACATTAAAACCTAAAACACGATAATTATACTCCCTAAATATTTTTGTAGCATATTCTAAAATAGACTTTTTTGTACTAAGGACTGTTTCAAACACGTGCTTGTTTACAAGCATGACTTTTAAGGGATTGCCTACCCTCTTTCCAATTGTCATTTAAAAATAATAGAGAAATCGCATCACAAGAGAAAAGCAGATGTGCACAAGCATCTCTGAAAGCAATAATAAAGTTTAAGAACGGCCTTACAAATATTCTTTGCACTTCGTTCTATTAGATTGTGCTGGGCTACGCTAAATAATTCTATTTGTATTTACTTACTTTGTAAAGTAAACAATTTTGCTCTAAATAAAAGAAAGCTATAAGAATTTTGAAGAAAAATACTGGTAAGCAAAAATCCAATTCAGTCTGTGTCTATTTTATACAAGTATTTAAAGTAAATTAAAAAGTTAAATTAGGTAATTTACTACGTAAGCACAACATAAATATCGGGAATAACTATATATAAATAAGATAGGGTTAAGATAACTGTTTTAAAATATGTATTAGCAAAAGTACTCAATACATTACCTATAGTGGACACATTTGCTGTAATTACAAACGGTTTTTGTCTTATGCAGGATTTAAACCCACAACATTTTATTATACAAATAATTATTATACTAGTTATGTTATAAAGTTACAGATTTAATGGCCAGTTGCATCAATAATTTTAAGGAACCCTTATAGCATTCCGGTCAAATTAGACCAAAAAATAGGAGTGAAGGAACATAAATTTACATCAAGCTGAAAGCTGTGCTGAAAGTAAGTAAAATTATTCAAGACATAACAAAAAATAACATTTCAAAATTCCCCATCGTTCCGGTAGGTGGAAAAAAATTGACTCGAGGTCAAAGGTCAAAAATAGGGTTTTCGCGATTTTATTCAAAACAGTAAGTTTTATCGTAAAATTACCCTTAACAGAAATTGTAGATCATAAAATTATCTATAAAAAAAGTATTTATAATTTGTATCCTAAAAGCCACCAATCCTGAGATATAACGATTCAAAAAGTTGTAAGCGTCATTGTATGCACACGTTTCCACGCCGTCTCTTTCCCTAGTACGCCTATTTTACACAACTGTTGCATAATTACAAATATTCCCAAGGGTTGGAATTAATAAAAGCGATGAAAAATAAAAAACAGTAGAAATATTTATTCGTCCGATTCATAATCTTCAATTACTTCTTCTTGTTGTTCTTCTTCTTGATCTTTTTCTTTTACTTCTTCTTTATCTCTTTCTTCTTCTTCTTTTTCTTTATCCTGGGTGTAAGTAAATTGCGTCAATAGCGATGTATCGCATGTCTGTTCGTCAGTATCAAACGAATCCTCTGCTGTTGGTGATTCAACATTAGAACACGACTGGCCTTGCCATTTTGTGCATGCCATACAACAAAATAGTTTAACTTTTTTGCAACCACATTTAGCACTGCATCCCTTTTTACAGTTGCAAAAAATTGTATTTAGCAGTTTGGTTCTAATGTATATTATCCACAAACTTCCAACCCCAATCTTTTGGGTTTAGCTGATTACCAAGCCACAGTTGAACTTGGTAATATACCCGAAAAAGATGTTGGTGAGCAACCACAAAGGTTGGAGGAAGACACTTGTCTTCTATAATCTAATTGCACTTGTTTTTTAATTTGAGTGTTTCTAACAAAACATGCATATCGATACTTCTTGTCTAAGCAGGTAGATTTTTTAGGAGCTCCGTACATACAAAGAAGAAAGCGAATTTCGTTGGTGATAACTTCTTGTGGAATTAAATTATTTTTTTTAAAACTTTAGCACGTTAAACTAAATTTTGTTTTTCAAACATTTTAAAAACTGTTTAAATGTCGTATTACAGCACAGTTATTACGTGTAAAAATAGTACATGACGTTGTCTCAAGGTTAACTTATATTACAGAGATGTACCTATATACGTGACGTACTTATGCATACAATGATGCTTACAACTTTTTGAATCGGTATATCTTAGGAACGGTGGCTTTTAGGAAAAAAATATTGACTTTATGGTCTACAATATTTGTAAAAGCTAATTTTACAATAACACTTACTGTTTTAAAGAAAATCGCGAAAACCCCATTTTTTTGACCTTTGACCGCGGGTCAATTTTAAAATGTAATTTTTAATTATGTTTTGAACAATTTTACCCACTTTCAGCTTGATATAAATTAACGTACCTTTGAATGTCTAGATTGACCGGTGTATTAGCACAATGTAATCTTTAAAATGGCCAAACAAGCAATGTAATTGGCTACATTGTAGATTTAAGAAATACTTACCAATAAGGGTTCCCTAAAAATGTTGGTGCAACAGGCCATAAATGGCATAAATTAGCAAGATAACAATTTTTATGTTGGTTATTTATATGGTTCATTATCCAAACCAGCCATGGATGTTAAAGAAGAATGAAACCTTAATTCCCTTAAAGGTATATGTAAGACACGCGGTTGACTAACTAAGTAGCCATTTTTTTTCTTACCAAGTTATTTTAATAAAAACTTATTAACTGCAACTAAATTTGCTTCATTATAAAAGTTTAATCTTTTTTTGGTGTTTTATATAAAAAAAATAACTAAAAACTGCTTCAGTCATATTTAGTATACCTAGAGTATAATATGGAATTCTATATAACCGTTAGACAGCTTTTATACTCTAATTGTTCATTGACTGCAAATACTATCCATTATCGTTTACTAAATTATAGTATAATATTTAACAATCTCAAATCATTGTGTTCCTTAAAGGCTGGGTATTCGGATATCTTAATTTAAGTAAAGTTTTTTTTCCTGCTTATAACCAGAAATCCTGCTTTATCTTTTTTACGCTTAAAAAGATTAAATGCTATATAAAAACAAAATACGTTATTCTGGGAGGTTCTATAACTTTGTAAGTAAAAGTTTCGCTTTCGATTATAAACCCATTATTTTCCCTAGCTGTTGAGTTTAAGATCCGCTGGGAACATTTGCCCACTTGTGTAAATATTGATGTTAAAAGTTAGGTGTAAATTTAACTAAAGCTGCATCTGCAGTAAGAAACTTTTAATGAAATGAATTATTACTTGAAACTTTAACCTGCTTTGTTAGGCTGTAAAAGTTTTTGTAATTGTCTTTGTACTTTTATAATGCAATTTTATGCTTCTTTATTATACCCCAAGGTATAAGTAAAGTAAAAAAGTAAGTATACAAAGTAATTGAATTTTAATTGCACCACCTTTACCAAAAAATTTGAAAAACGACTCTAAACTAGTGCGGTCTTATAAAAATATGGTGAAGTTTTAAACTAAATAACTTTTACCATATCTGTTAATTAGTATTTTTGCAGGGTGTAAAAAAGTATGATGCTCACGATTTTAATGGGTGATGGTGGAGCTCAAAACAAGTCAAAAAGTTTGTATGACATATATGTCAAAACTTTACAGATATATTTTCAAACGATATCAAAGTAACAAACTTTGAAGCAACTATTTCTGAAACGCTTAACAATTGGCAACTTTTGTCTTAATCGCTTATCGATAGATTTATTTGCTAATAAAAAAACTAAGTTTTAAATGTGTTAGTCTGCAATTTAAATAATAATAAGAATACTAATAATAATATTATTGTTTCCCCAGTTAAACATTTAAAAAACAATTGGCAACAGCACTGGAGTTTGTCAAGTCAGTAGTAAATTGTATTATGCCTAACCACTGAGGTATTTTTGTCCGTTTTTTATTTCGTGCCTTGAAGTTAAAAATAATGTTTTTAAACCTTGAATATGCCGACATGTTAATAATTTACGGCGAGGCAAACTATAATGCTAATCTAGCAGCTCAAATTTATCGTAAAAGATTTTCACAACGGTACCAAAGAGTTTTGGAAACGGGATGTGTACCACCAAAAAATGCTGGGAGGTACGTAAGGGTGGAACAAGACAAAAGATTAGAAATTGCAAAATAAAATCTTGAAATCCGTACGAGGACACTCTTCCGCGAAGTAAACGTATCAGGTACCACAGTTCACAGCTGTTTCTTTTTTTTTATAATTAGAGACCTTCTATTATTTAAGCAATAAAAAAGTGCTGTTTTAAAACATATTAATTCGTGTTCTTAAAATGGATATTAAGCTTAATTTTGTGTGCGGTAAGTACAATTATTTATAATTAAAAATAAAATTTAAATACAAATCTCTTTAAAAAAAGTGTAAATATGTAAAACCTTGCAAAAACGTTTGAAGTTCGACTCGATGCGTGATGAAGTGGGCAATGCCAAATTTTTTAAATTTTTAAGGGCTATGATTCAAAAACAATTAAATTTTCACCCATGTTATGTGTCTTTGGCTTTTTGGCTTGCTTTGAGCTCTACTATCGCGAATTAAAATTGTAAGAATCATACTTTTTACACCCTGTATAAAATTACTTTGTTAGAGTTAAAAAATTTTTTTTCATATTTTGTGCAAGGTAATTATTATTATTTTTTTAAGTTTAATTGATTTTAAATGCAAGATCCCGAACTAAATTATTTATTGTAATTCAGTTGCAATGAAATGTTTAAAGATGTGCTACGTTGTCAAGTTCTTTTATTTTTCACTCTTTGTTAAATTTAACCTATTTTTAAGTTCATTATTAACAAACGAGATCGCTACTTAGCCGATAAAGCATCATTACATTAAAAATTTGCTATCATTAGATTCAAATGTAGATTCAAATATGAATGCCCCATTTTTCTGGGACGCTATACCGATAAAACGTATCGTCTATATTGTACTTAACATATTTGATCACTGGGGACGTAAGACCTATTTTTTTTATTGTCAAAGTAACAAAATTAACTTAATTTAAAAATAGCTACAAAACTTTTATTCAAAAAAATATTTTAATTAGGAGCAAGTTAGTAAATATTTAGACGGTTGAAGTGTAAATAAAGGTGCGGTGTTTTTTAGGGATTATTTATCAATTTGTGTCTTTTTATTACGCCTATAATAATAAAAACCCATGTCAAGATTAATTAAGTACATTTCCTATATGTAAATAAAGTATTCTGGTTTTATAGTGTAAAAATCTATGTTCTAGGGTGCTTTAGAATGTAATAATAGAAATCCGACTAAAGTTTCGATAACCGTTACTTATCTAATACCAAAAAATATATGACAGAAAAAAGCACATATTTGCAAAGATCCAAGCAAGCAAACATCTAATAAATATACAGTTATGATTTTTTATTTATTTATTGGAAACAAAAAAGCAAAGGTAGGATAGTAAATGAACTAAAAAATGAATTTTAGTTATATTTCTTGTTTCTAATTTTTTAGGTCCCCATGTGCCTATTTGCATAAAACTTACAGTAAACCTATATCTTTATGGGTGAATTTTTCTCGAAGGCCAAAACAAACCATTCTTTAAAGCTGTATTATGGCACATGAAAAAAGAAACCCCTTAACAAGTGGACAACTAACTTTATTATTATTTAAGACGTGAAAAAGTGTATATAATTTTAAGTGAATTACCACCGTGCGGAAAAAACTGGGACGACAAAAGCGCTTTCTTTCCAAGCAGCTACAAGCCAGTATTGACTGCTTTATAATAAACTTTATTAAGCTGTCCCAGTTAATTTTACACGAGATGGTACATTAGTGTTACGTTGCTTAATACGATAGAGGGTAATTTTTTACTCTGCCACAGATTTTCATGAATTTTTGCCATATATATTATTGTAAACCTAGTTGCCTATAGGCCAGGCCTTAGTTCATTATTGATTTTTTCCCATCTAGTGCCCTCTATGACATAAATAGTAGGTAAACCAAATATAGAAGAACCTGTACGGACAAATTTTATAATGAACATCTGGCCATTCAAGGTTATATTAGAACAGGTATACATACTTAAAGTTTCTAATTATTAAATATATATAAATATATTTTGTCTTTTTATTAGGTTTAAAATAATAAAGCCCATCCCAAGATTAATTAAGTACTTTTGCTATGTGTAACCTTAAAATTCTCCTTCTTGAAATGGATTAGCAACAAATGGCAACATACACTTATTAGACATTTATATATTAAACAGTTACACCAAAATTTACAATAATTTATTGCTCATTTTTAGTAAAAAGCACTTCAAATGAATCCAGTTTTGGACCTTGTAAAAATATATATATATAATGTATAACTGGTTGTATAATTTACAATAAATAAAACACATGTTGTGGAAAAAATAATAAAGTGAATCGGTTGCGAACGAATCTTTTCAAGTGATTGATTCAAGTGAATCGATTCAGTAAAAAGATTAGTGTTAATTTTGATTAAAAGATACGATACCTTTAATATTGTAAAGTTGCATTATTATTGCTTTCTCTAATAGGAAAAGTGTCGTTTAGAATATAGGTTTAATTAAACTCCAGGCGAGACTAATATGTAATTGAGGCTTAAAAAAGTTCAAGGTCGAAAAGCAAAAGAGTGGAAGGAGCATGCATGCGCAGTTATTATCAAGGTCAAGTAAACAAAATACGCACCAAATAGCGATGACTAATGACCTGAATGGCCACGTGTGCGATACATCATATCACCCCCCTCCAGACGTATCGCACACGTGGCCATTCAAGGTCATATGACGTCATCGTGCACTATTTGGGTGCAGCTCGTGTATTATTTCCCTACTTGTGTCGTTTACGCCCTTTGATTTTAAAAAAATTGAGTGGGCGTAAGCGCCACTGACCCATACATTTTAAATGGCACTTTTAATCGTATTTTTTTGTAATGTGCTTTAATTTGGGATAATAATTATGTAACATGAACTTAAATTAGAGTTTAACACAACAGTTTAATTCAATATTTGCATTAAAACTATCTTAGATTTTTTTTAAAACATGTATAAAAATTCGCCTCAAATTGTCGCTTACGCCATGCATATTTTTTCAGGACATCACGTACCCAAAAAATTCTTAATTTAGTGGCTTCAAATAAAACGCAACAGCCAAAACAAATTAGCCAGAAAGAAAATGAAAAAACTTTAGCTGAAGCTTTGTTGCATGATGCAATCATTGTCGACGATCCAATTCTGTCTACAGCACAATGTGATTACCTTATAAACACCGTGGCTAAAGAAGATACTTTAAAAGTCGTTCCAGACAACATAGCATTAGAAGATAGCTCAGAAAACATAATACTAAAGGACTTATCCAATGTTATATTCGAACAAGAACAAGCAGTGCTAAACAATATTCTAGAAAGTAATAATATTGAAAATTTACTAAGCGATACGTTAATACAAGATGCAATAATTATTAGCGAAATAAATTGTGATGCTGAGCCTAACAGTTCTAGTAAAATGCGCGCAATTGTCAATTATAGTAGTAGTAGTGACTTAGAAGAAGACGAGAATGACACAAACAGACTATGGCAAGGTAACCACCCAGATAAAAAAAGTTATATGCTAAATGAAACTACATACCAAAAAGAGGAACAACAACCAATTCAGACAAATATCAAAGAATTTCTTTTTTCTGGAAAGAAGAATTATGTTAGCGAAAATAAAATAGATGGATCTGATTCTAATGGAGAGAAACTAAATTATAATTCTCAAAATACGACCGGTGATAGTGAGACGACTAGCGATTATGAGGAGGTCAGTGAATCCAGCGACACTGAGGAAGTAAATTTTAAAGGGAAAAGACCTAAGAAACCCCCAACTTTAAGAGAAAAAACTAAAAGATTGAGACAAATGGGAAAATCTTACTTCACGTACAAAAATGAAGAAGTTGGAGATAAACAGTTATTGGCAAATCCATGTATTGGAAAACCCTGCAATAATTGTTGTAATTCTTTTACAGAAGATGAGCGTAAAAGCCTTTTTAGACAATTTTGGTCACTTAAAACGAACATCCAAAAACACTCTTACATAAATGGCTGTGTAAATGTAGTCCCTATTAAAAGAAAGAGGACAATAAATGAAATATCAAGAAGATCTTTAACATACCAGTACTTCTTTATGTCGGGAAATGTTCAGCGACGAGTTTGTCTTCAATTCTTTTTAAATACTTTAAATATCACACAAAAACTTGTAAGAAAGTCTATTGAGGGTAAGATAAAAGAAAATATAGATTTAAGGGGAAAGCATGTACCAAAGCATAAAGTCACAACGGATCAGAACAAAGAGTTGAAAGGTTTTATTGAAAGTTTACCAGCTGTACCTTCCCACTATTGTAGGAGTTCAACAAAAAAGTTATACTTACCTGCAGATATTAAAAACTTTACAAATTTGTACAAAATGTATGTCACAAAGATAAGGGAAAATAATAAACTTCCTATTAGCCTGACCTGCTTTAAAAAATACCTAAAGCGAGACTACAATATTGGGATACACATTCCTAGAAAAGACAAGTGTGTTAAGTGCGAAAAGTTTAAAAGTATTCCGCCTATTCTTCGAACAGAGAAAGATAACTTGGATCAACTTGAACACGAAAAAGAAAAGGATGAAGCAAAAACTCTATTTTTGAAAGAACAAAATAAGTCTACAAAAGATAATTATTTGGCTGTATCCTTTGATTTACAAAAAGTTTTAAGTACACCACATGGCCCCAGTATGATGTTTGGCTTTTCACGAAAATATGCGGTATATAATTTTACCGTGTATGAAAGTAAATCTCAAAACGGATATTGTTATTTATGGGGTGAAAAAGATGGCAAAAGAGGCGCCATTGAAATTTGCAGCCACTTATACCACTACTTATCACATTTGGACATAAATGAACATTATGAAGAAATATCATTATTTTGTGACAACTGCCCAGGCCAAAACAAAAATAAATTTTTAGTTACTATGCTCATATATTTTTTGGAACGATCAAACAAAATTAAAAAAATAAATATTACTTACTTGGTTTCTGGACATACTTATATGCCTGTTGACAGTGTCCACGCAGTAATTGAAAAGTATGTAAAAAATTTAAACATCCAAGCACCTTCTGAATGGCCGACATTAATAAGAAATGCTAGAAGACGCCCTAAACCCTACGAAGTAATAATTTGTGACAAGTCGGGCTTTAAGGATTGGAAAGCTATTACGTTACCAAAAAAGTTAAAGACAAGTACCGGAAATGAAATAAAATTTTCTGAAATAAAAACAATTGAAATTTTAAAAGAAAATTTGCCTTTTGTGGAGATACGAAAGACTTACGACACAAATAATGAACCTGCTGAAGAAGTTGAAATTTCTTTACGAAATGTAAACGTACCCTTAGCGTATAATACTGAACTTCCAATAGCGAAAAAAAAATTGGAAAATTTGTTAGATCTCTGCAAGAAAGGACTTATTAAAAAAACGTATCATTTAGAGTATTATTTGTTAAGGTCAAACAATAATGTACCTGATGAACTAGACGAGACTGATATAGAAGACTAATTAATTTAGTCAATTTTTTTTTTAATAAAAATAATCATTAAGTTACTTCGTTCTTTGAGTTGTTTTTTTTTTTTTTTAGTCTATAAGAATAACAAATTTTGATTTTTATTAACGACTGTATAATGTACCATTTTTTTTTGATTTACTGAATTTATTTTTCATTTTGTTTTGAAGTTACCAAAATTTTTTTATTAAATTTTTATATAAATAAGAGATTGTTTGCTTTAAAGTTAATTCGTTTTTCTTTAGTTATTTAATATTCTAAGCGACAAAAATAAATCAAGTTTTCAAAAACGACGGGCGAGGTTTACCTAACCGACATTTTGATACAAAACATATATTTTATAAAAGGCGTAAGTGTCAATCAAAAGGAATTAAGCGACTTAATCAAAACTCGTGTTTTTTTTTTAAAGGGGCGTAAGCGACAAAAAATTTAAATAATTAAATAAATAGGCATCATATCCCTTTATTTTCTATGGACACAAAACAATACTGGTAAACCATAATATCAAAGAAATTACCTAAATAAATAGCCAAACAAAAAAAATCGTTTTTGCTTCTCCTGTAAAAAATGGTTGTTCCCACGCCCTTTTTGGGTTACCATCGATATATATATATATATATATATATATATATATATATATATATATATATATATATATATATATATATATATATATATATATATATATATATATATATATATATATATATATATATATATATATATATATATATATATATATATATATATATATATATATATATATATTTTTTGTCAGGATTAAGAATTGTAGAGCTCACTACCCATGAAATTGTTTCTGCCATGTTATTTAAAAAAAAAGAAAGAAAATTCGTAATTCTTTTACCAATGGAATTGCATAAATATATTTTAATAAAACAGTTGCCTGTTTCAAACTTAAGTTACGATTTAACTTTTTATTCCTAAAGCGGTAAGTAATTATTATTACGTAACAGTGTGTAAATTGCGCTCAAAACACGACCTTTATCAGCAAGAAGGGTTTAGTACCAGCACTAACTCTACTTTAACGTTACACTTAAGATCTATTTTTGTTTTTAAGTCTAATATAAAACAAAACATAGGGTAATGCAGATATCTATTTTAGAAGATTCTCACTAATTTTAGGGCCTATCTAATAAAGTAACTTTAATTGTTATAATTAACTAAGTAACAGAGAAAGGTACGAAACTATGTCAATTATTAATTCCCTTGTCTTTAAATTACCAGTAGAGTGTTTAATTTCTAGCTGATCTTTGCAAAGAGTTTCGTCGCCTGTTATATAACTACGGAGAAGGATGATAAATTTAAAATAAGCTAAAAGATTTTTTGTAATACAGAATGTAAAAAAAATATGTAAAATGAATGTCCCCAGAGCCTTTAAAACCTTTTCCAATGGTCGTCAAAAAGGGGAGAAACTAAGATAAATAATTTAAATATATTAATAAATTAAATTTTATATTTGTAGCTTTCTACGTTTTTATAAAATAAAAACATCTTTTTTTAGTTTGTAGAAATACGTATAACATAAAACCAATTTCAATAACACCAAAATCTTGAACTTCTCTTGTCCTATTTGTTAATTGGTACACAACCTTTTTGGTTAGTGAAGTATATCCAACCGTTTTTAAGTGATAACTAAAAACTATTCTTCAAAGCTACGACTTATATACTATCCCTTGTTTACCGAAGCTTAACCGACTTTTCATGGTACAACACCAGCTGCCAGATATTCGAAATATCGATACTAGGCTCTCTAAATACATTTTTGTTATTTAAAGTTATCAGAGCTTCTTTAAATTTTCTTTTCTTTTAATGGGTTTCTTTATGAACAGTTTTAGCTTCCGACCATTGTATGCGGTGTTGTTTTGATCAAGCGTGTTCGGCAATCCCTGCTTTCGACATTTCACCTCTTTCCGTATGTTTTTTTTGTCTTTTTGTTTTTCCGATGTATGCCTTATCAGATTCACACAGAATTTGGTAGATACAGTCATTATTTGAAACATTGTTGCCTGGTCTGGTCTTAATAAGTACTTCTTAGAGTAATTTGGAATTTAAATGTCGTTTTAATATTATAATTTTTAGCGATTATGCGAATCTTTTTCAAAGTTTCTTTAATATATGGAATTGTCATAAATATTTGGTCATGTGGAATCTCGTTCAAGTTAGAGTTTTTTGTCCTATTTTGATATTTTTCGATTGTTTTCTTTACCAGTCTCTCACTGTATCCGTTCTGCTTAAGATTCCCAGTTGTGTTACTTATTTTCTTTTGCAGAGATTCCTTATATTACTGTTACGGTCAAGCTTCGGTCAAAAAGGAATAATATATAAGTGTAGCTTTTGAGAATAGTTTTTAGTTATCACTTAAAAACGGTTGGAAAAAACATCACTAACCGAAAGTTTGTGTAACAATTAACAAATAAAAACAATGAAGGTCCAAGATTTTAGTGTTATTGAAACCATACCATTTTCTAATACTTTCAAGGAAACATAAAATCAATTAATATGTTAGCTTGCGGTTGGTTTTTAACTATAAAGCAAGACTTGTATTCTTGAATGAAAATAAATGGAATACATTAATCATTTTTATGTTAAATATAAATTTTATTTAACATAATTAGGTAAATGTAAAGAGTACTTAAAGCCCGTAGAAAATATAGTTTTACAGGAAAAAATGTGTCTTAACTAAATCTATTTAATTTAAGGGTGGTAATATAATTGCGGATAGATGAACTGTTTTTACATTTTAAAAACAAAATGATTTACAATTTTAGTCCATACAATAACTAGTTTTTCTTAAATTTTGGAACAGAAATGACTATGTTTTTTGTATAGCTTGGCCGCTCATAAGTAAAATACTGATAGACTTTTTTTAAGCCATCAAACATTACTGGGACTTTTTTATATTTAAATATAATATTAGATGAAAGTTTTGTAAAAAAAGATGTCTGTATTACCCTTGCGATTGTTTGCTAAATTAAGCTTAGAGACTGGCCTTAGAAACTCAATATTAAAATAAAGGGTTGAACTGTAAATGAGATTTACCGGGATGAAAAAAAATCGTCGATGTAAAGAGATTAAATTTAATGCTCCCACTGATCCTTTGGTACTCCAGTCCTAAGTTTTAAGTATTTGGGGATCCGTTGCACACATGTAGCATTTTAGCGTTCCGAAAAAATGTCCATGTAATAAATAGTCCCATAGAGTGTTACGACGGGCGAAAAGTCAGAGTACTTTTTTTTAAGGATTGGTGGTTGCCACTCAGATCAGATGATTTATTTATATATTTATTTAGAAATTGCAAGACAAAAGCCACAATTTGATGTTCAGCCAATAGCCTCCTTTCAAGGCTGCGAACCAACACATATCCCTATCTAACATACTACCATCTAGGGTATTTCAAAAAGTGGATGCCAGCAAAAATAACCGAGAATAGATCTGAACGTAGAAACGTTGATTTTATATAAATGGTCCTCCCGACCATGGTAGGAAGGTTCTGCAAACAAACGACGCAGGAGCATCAGGGACTCCAAACCGATCTAAGTTTTGTAAATAAGGAGTGTAAGGAAGTTTTCCCTTCTGGTTTGCAGTGGCTTCCACTCAAAATACTTCTGAGAAGTCTAAATATACCCATCTTGCAGCCCTGTACTGCACTATTTTCGGTTGTTGGATAAGGCCTGCTTGGTATGAATTCCAGACCTAGGTCTCCAGTGCAGACCTAACCAAGGCTATAGGGCTTTTTTAATTTCTCATAACGAAATTTGATACTTTCGAGGTTTTAAGAAAAAAATTATGATTTATTAGCTTAACATTTAATTTGATTTTGGGCAATTAATTGCAATCAAAGGAAAATTGTTTAGTTTTTTCTTTAAATGTACATAATATTCTATTTGAAGGGATTTAACATTTAGGGTATTGTAAAGGTATTAAAATATTATAAAACTTAAATGTAATGTATACTATGTAACTGTTAAAAAATATGTGGCCTTTAAAAAAGTTTGATTTTATTTGCTTTTAACTTCGATACTAACTTGCCGATTTTTAGGACAATTATTTAAATATGTATATATATATATATATAAAAAATTTATATATATATATATATATATATATATATATATATATATATATATATATATATATATATATATATATATATATATATATATATATATATATATATATATATATATATATAGATATATATATATATAAATAAAATTTAATTTCTTGAGCCTTGTTATAATAAATATTAACAAATAGGTAGAGTTTCTTAGGGCATATAGGCTCCTTATTGAACTGAAAAAAAAAGATTAAAAGTCCTGTTAGATATGACTACTAAGCTTGGTTGGTTTAAAATTACGAGGCCTCCAAGTGAATGGATAACCCCGGGTCCAGCCAATCCGATTACACGTGTTTCACCCTTGTTGGGGATGGTCACACCGAATGTAGGCCGAAGACACCGTTGACATGCAGAGCAGCCAGCTTAAGAACAATTGTAATTCAATACAGCTGAACGTAAGAAGTAACTAGCGCCATTTCGTCAAGTAATTTTAAACCAACCAATTTTAATATCGACAGGTCAAGATGTTATTGTGCGCCATGTAGGTGTATTACGCAAAAACATTCAGAGGTTGCTTTACACAACACACTTAAAGGAAAATGGCTTCTCATTAGTTCACGGATATGTGAATTTCGAATGAGCTCTTTTGCCAATTCCAAGTAGGTGACGTGCAAGGGTAATAAACCTAACAAGGAGTGCTCGATCCCATTTAAGCCCAGATAAACCAATTTAAATGTCAATTCGGTATTTGTGACGTAATATGTTTGCCTGTTTGTTTTGTTTACAAGTAATATAAAGTCTTAATTTTTAAAAAAAATTATACATTACGTTCTAATGTAATTACATATCCAAGATAGTTTTAAAAAAATTGAATATTTAACAAAAATTAATAAAATAAATCTGCCTTCTGGGCAAAATGGGCAAACGGGGACGTCCAAACATAACCTTATATCTGCGGACAATAGTAAAAATCGAGCACTCCCGTTAAATTTACTACCCTTGGGGGACGTCACAACTGAACGTGATTAAATATGGGAAATTGCAGTATTTTACCCAACGCAATAATAAAAAAATTTAATTTCTTGAGCCTTTTATAATAAATATTAACAAATGTAAGTTTCTTGGGCATATAGGCTCTCTGCATGTCAACGGTGTCTTTGGCCACATTCGGTGTGACCATCCCCAACAATGAAACACGTGTAATCAGTTGGCTGGACCGTTATCCATTCCTTGAGGCCTCAATTTTAAAACCCCCAAGCTTAGTAGTCATATCTAACAGGACTTTTAATCTTTTTTTTCAGTTCAATAAGGAGCCTATATGCCCTAATAAACTCTACATATTTGTTAATATTTATTATAACAAGGCTCAAGAAATTAAATTTTATTTATTATATTGCAGTTGGGTGAAAATCTGCATTTTCCCATATTTAATCCGTTTTGGGCGTGCTGCGTCACCTACTTGGAATTGGCAAAGAGCTCATTCCCCAAATTCACATATCCGTGAACTAATGAGAAGCCATTTTCCTTTAAGTGTGTTGGTAAAGCAACCTCTGAATGTTTTTGCGTAATACACCTACATGGCGCATAATAACATCTTACCTGTCGATATTAAAATTGGTTGGTTTAAAATTACTTGACGAGATGGCGCTGGTTACTTCTTACGTTCAGTTGTATTGAATTACAATTGTTCTTAAGCTGGCTGCTCTGCATGTCAACGGTGTCTTCGGCCTACATTCGTGTGACCATCCCCAACAAGGGTGAAACACGTGTAATCGGATTGGCTGGACCCGGGGTTATCCATTCACTTGGAGGCCTCGTAATTTTTAAACCAACCAAGCTTAGTAGTCATATCTAACAGGACTTTTAATCTTTTTTTTCAGTTCAATAAGGAGCCTATATGCCCTAAGAAACTCTACCTATTGTTAATATTTTATATATATATATTATTATATATATATATATATATATATATATATATATATATATATATATATATATATATATATATATATATATATATATATATATATATATATATATATATATATATATATATATATATATATATATATATATATATATATATATATATATATATATAATATATATATATATATATATATATATATAATATTATATATATATATATATATATATATATATATATATATATATATATATATATATATATATATATATATATATATATATATATATATATATATATATATATATATATATATATATATATATATATATATATATATATATATATATATATATATATATATATATTAGAAATATTATAAATACAACCTTAGCTAGAAGTTTTTAAAATCTTTGGTAAAGTCTGTTATCTGTTTATATTATTTTTTGTAGTTTTTTGTTAATCTTCTTAAATACCTATATAAGTTCTTTTTCTTTCAAGACTTGCGTAATTACGTATTTCTTACAAAGTTAAATTGAAAAAATATATTTTTATAATTTAAAAACAAAAGCAATAAGTACTTTTTGTAGTAATAATATTATATATTTTTATCGAGAGAGTTTTTTGGACAATATTTGTGTCATTATTATATGGCTAGTTTTTTTGAAAAATTCTCATGTTTTTTGACAAGAACATATTTTTCTGTTATTGTGCAAAAAGAAACACTATTTGACATGAATTACTTTTACACCGGCAGTAGTTTTGCTTTAACAATGTAGCTTTCACATTTTAATACTTCAAATCAAATTTCCTTTACTTTTATCATCGTTAAGCATAAATCTGATAAACGATTTGCTTTTTTCAATTCTTGTTATTTTATATTTAAATTTTAAAAAACACGTAATATTTGAAATTCTGTTCGTATTTTTAACGCTATACTATTGGAAAAAATTCTATACCTAACACTTGCAAAAAATGTCTTTTCTGCCTTTGACAGCTGACTTGGACTACCGATATTAAATGTTCCATAACATAACATAATTTGAACAGTGGTAAATAAAAAACTTCCAATGGAAATTTATTATGTTTCTTAAGGCAATTTATTTTAATAGTGCAAATCAGTGCAAAATAACACATTTGTAGCCTATTTTGGGCAATTACCAAATATATCGTCAATCACTGAAGATCTCTTTGGTTAGATATTAAGCAGTAAAATGTTAAAAAAAAACTACGCTTTAAGTGTTCAAGCTAATCTGTCTCTGAAGTCATAAATAAACCAGAACGATAAAAAGTCATAATAAAGACAAAAACACACAACACTATACTTACATACACGTTTTGTGCGAACTTTTCCCCAAAGTTTCAGTGATAAAATGGGAATTTAGTGTATTTTGTATACCTAGGGAGAAATTCTTTACGCTACCAGTCAACCGGATTATTATGAGGCTAAACATATTTATCCAGAGGGCTATAAATATGACAAAGGATTTTCACCATTTAATCGATTCCATCAGCCTTTGGTAATAACTGTGGCATTTGCAAACAGAAATAATAACGAAACAGCGTCGCGTGGTCGGCAATAGAAATAAAATAAATTTACTTTAAAATTTATGTTTATCAAAATTAAAATTAGTAAACAATAATATAAAAAATTAATTTTATTAGGTTTCCCAAAAATTTAATGAATATATTAAGCAATACTAATATCAGACGAATATGGTTGCAACTTATTTTTTAATGCTTTTGTTTCTGTAAGGGTGCATTAACATTTTTGCGCGAAGTTGCTAATTTCATCTCGATCGCAAAAATTAATTAATGCATAAAAACTTTTTTATTAAAATAGAAAACAATACTGTCTTAATGTTAAACGTAATTAAATATACGCTAAAATTTATATTAATAGCTATGAAAGAAAGCACTATTAAATAATAAAATGTATTTTATTTCAGATTCAACATAGCGGTTCCAATATGGCGGTCAAAAATTTAATATAGTGGACCTTTTATTAAAAATCAACAAATTATGCCAAACTTGGATATGAAAGTTTCTGGTGTCGCTGATCATGAATCCGGGGTCGAATTTACAAAATTCAAAATTACGGACCCAAGATGGCGGACAAAATTTTCAAAAATTACCTCATATTCTTGAAATTTGGTATATGGCGGGCCGATTTACCGAAAATTTAATATGTAGAGGTTTTGGGGTCGCTGATTACAAATTCGTGCTCAGATTTTTAAAACTTCAAATAATAGATTTACGATGGTGGTAGATATTTACAAACTTTATTTCACATTTTGGATCTGCATATTTATGTTTACATCTGACTTCGGATTTGTAATCAGTAAGCTCCAAAAATCTCCATATTCAAAATTTTAGAAAAATCGGTTGATTTTTAAATTTTTTTCGCCATCCTAAATTTTTCATCTTGAATTTCGTAAATCCAATCCAGGATTCGTAACTAGCGACCCCAAAAACCCTTTAAGCACCAAAGTTCAGAAAAATTTGGTCAGCCATCATGGGTTTTATTTTAAAATTTGTAAATCCGACTTGAAATTCATAATCAGCGACACCAGAAACTCCCATATACCTAATTTGGTATAATTTTGTTAATGTTTTAAAAAACTCCAACATAATATATAACTTTTTGATCGCCGTATTGGAACCGCCATGTTGGATTTTATTATCCGATCACACCAGCTATTAAAAGGTATCTTTCAGGTTTAATTTGAGCCAAAAACGACCCAATAGATTGCTTTTTTTTCTAAAACTTTTTTTTGCCTAACACTTAATGTTTTTCACCTTCCGGCCGCCATATTGGAGCCGCCATTTTAAATATGTGAAATGTTAGTTTGTAAAGTGTGGATATATAAATGTGAAGTATTTTTCACTTACATTTTTAAAACCCAATTTTGTTCCCGGACGTATCCTACATTGTTTGTAAAAAGTAAAATATGTTAATTTAACATATAAAAATTAATTCTTTTTTTAAATGGCAGTAACTCTTTTTGTCACTGCCAAAAATATGGGTCAAAACTTTTAAACTTTTTTTTGCAGCTCTTACCTTAAAAAATAAAATTATTCTTATCTCCTTGGAAAGAGCCGAACTTTTAGATAAACAATTTGTTGCCAATTCTAGCCTTACTCGTGCAGTTTGTGGTAGGTGTCATTTCCAACAGTTTCTTTTGTTTCTATTAAAATACCCCAAATCATATTTAAGGTTAAGCAAATTACCCGTATGCTGAGTGAAAAAACAATTATCTTAAAAAATGTGCACGTGTGTTACCTTTCTCTAAAAAATAATCTTTTTTTTAATACGTTAATTGACGTATATCAGTTAGCGTAGATGGTAGCTCATCTAGCATTCACTAAATTAACCTTTACCTCATCTGTTTCTTCTATGCATCAACCATCTTTTCTTTTTACCGAGTAATCCCACACAATACTTTTTCTTTACTTATGAGTGGCTAAGTTTTTCAGAGAAGTTAGTCATTTAACCTTGTGGGAGTTACCTTCGGGAATGACCTCAATCAGTACAAGCATATTATATCCATAGTTACAGTAATTTTAACACAGCTCAATTTTTTTTCTCGAACCAAAAAGCATTTAAGTTTTTTCAATATGTGCACTACATATCCTAAATCAGACCGTCCCCATATCTGGAGAATGGCGTCTTCCACAACCCTTGGCTTTCTTGAGATGAGCCATTTGCCTTGTTAACTGCTTATTGTCACAAGAAAGCTTTTTTTCTTGCTTACCAAAGAGCTGCAGGAGACCTATCACCCTCTTATAGGTATTTTTACGTGGAATTCACCAATATAATTCCATCTCTAGTAGCTCCCAACAAAACAACACGACAAGTCACTTTACTATTTAAAATCCATCCAGGCCCACAATATGATTCCTCGTTTTGCAGCTTCCAGTAGAGCAACAAATATTGTCATTTATCTTATATGCATCCCTTTTTAAAGTTAATATAGAAAGACTTCCAAAATACCATTTTGTTTGTTCTTTTATCCCAAAGTGAGTAAACTCTGAAATCTGCTACCTGCAGGGGTCTTTTCTTCTCCTGCAAATATAAAGATATTTTAGTCATGTGTAAATAAACTATCTTCTACTTTACTAAACTTACCCACAGTACGATAGTACTTACCAAAATTATAAAAGTTTTACGAAACCATAAAAGGAGACCGTACTCTTAGCGGTATAACTAAAAATAAAATTAATAAAAAAATGCCATTTTTCTGTAAAACCTTTTAAAACTAATAATTAAGGAAAAGTTAATACAAACTGTACATCGAATAAAAGTAACGAACAACTTTAATCGAGAAGAGCCACTAAAAACTACCATTATCACAGAAATGGTTGTGCACAAAAATAATCGTTTGTCATTACTCTGGGTTAATACCACTTAAATACTTACAACTAAAAGTCACAATGAGAAATTAAAGTAATTCTCATTTGTCTCTTGTTTTCTTAAGGAAGTATCTACTTTTAAGAACTAATAAATAAGCTAGTTTGTATATCGATTGTACATAGAAATATGGTGTGATTTTTTATGGAATATTTTGGTATTTTTTGGATCTCTAATAAGTTTCGATTACTATACAACTCATTTGGCAAACCCAAAGGTATTTTATCTAATCCGAATTTCTATAGATCAAGTGCAAAGTTCTTTGTTCCATTTTACCCAATTCAGTTTAATACCTTATATATAAATTTCTCGTAATCTTCAAATAAGCCCATATGTGCTGGAGATTTGAAATTAATGAGGGAAATTTTGCGGTTACTAGAAAATCCGATTAACTTCAGTGAAATAAGACTCCATGTTTATCTGAAATCTTACCCAATATCTGCTTTTACCAAACCTTGTTCTCGAAAAGAAAAATGTTTGTTTATTGTGAAAGGATACTTGGAGTAAGGAATTACAAATATAATAACCGTTAGATGTATCTTGTGACAATATATTTAAGTGATAAGAATCAGGATCACCGTATTTAAGTCGCTGCTAATAAAAAACAGAATTTTAAGCCGCTTTTATTTTAAATAAAACTGAATATTTAAAAATAATAATAAGATTTTTTAACCTCAAAACCTAAAAAATACCATATAACTAAATGGGTATAATCTTTTTTTCTTTACACATTTTTAGTCTTTTAACAGCCTCTTAGGTTATCTTGTTGTACCTATTAAAAAAAAAGATTCTTTAAGGAGGATTTTGTGCTCTGCCAAATATCCACAAGCAATCTTTTTTAAGTAGAGCTGAGTGGCGCATTATTATATTAACTGATTTTTTTTATACAAATACCAGCACTTAAATTGTTTCATCATAAGGCCATTTAAAGAGGCTCCATCTCGTGGAAAATTTTACTTTGTAATTACAATGGGCCTATTTGTTTAAATTGCGATTCGATAGAGATCCTATCTATATGGGAGTATCAACATTGCAAGCCCTCTTTCAAGTAGGTTGTCACCACCCAAGAAGTCTTCAGGCTGTAGTGCTTGAAGACGTTAAATGTGATTTTCCCGCAATATTGTCCACACTTTTTTTTACTTAAACCGACCTGACTTGCAATCACCCTAGTACAAGAGAAACAATCTCGAAGCAACGGTCGCAGATTAACAACACTTTGCATGAATGAGGAACATATACACGCATTTATTGTTTTTGAAATGTGCCTTTTTTACGATTTAACAATAATTTAAAATTAAATTAACCCTTGCCTCGTCCGGTAAAAGCAATGCGCCTGAGTCATAGTGCGTGATTAACACGACAAAAAACAAACGTAAATAGGAAAAAAAACTATCTTTTTATGCCCAGGCCCACTAGACACACTTTATTTATTATGTAGCTTTGTTTTGTTTGGATTTTCGAAAAAAATATTTAAAAAAAGTAGCTATTTTGATAAGTTTTATATATATATATATATATATATATATATATATATATATATATATATATATATATATATATATAATATATATATATATATATATATATATATATATATATATATATATATATATATATATATATATATATATATATATATATATATATATATATATATATATATATATATATATATATATATATATATATATATATATATATATATATATATATATATTTTATATATATATATATATATATATATATATATATATATATATATATATATATATATATATATATATATATATATATATATATATATATATATATATATATATATATATATATATATATATATATATATATATATATATATATATATATTATATATATATATATATATATATATATATATATATATATATATATATATATATATATATATATATATATATATATATATATATATATATATATATATAAAAAAAATTTTTTGGGTGTAAGTATAGTCGATTTTAATGGGCGATAGTGGAGCTTAAAACAAGTTGAAAATGCCAAAAACATATGGGTCAAAAGTTAACTGTTTTCAAAATATGGCCCATCAAAGTTTAAAAAAATTGACAACACCGCGCCTCTTTCATCAAAGCAAGTCAAGTGTTTTTGCGAGTTTTGCATACTTACGCTTTTTTTAAGGAGATGTTTATGTATATAAAAATAATAAAAATTACTTCTTGCAATTTACTTTGATATTTAATTTGAAATTAAATTTATGTAAAAAACAATACATTACTGTTTGGTTAATATTTGTAATTAAAAAATAATTGTGCTTACCACAAGTCGGCTAAATATTCCTTTTAGAGCACAAATTATTATGTTTTAAAACAGAACTTTTTTATTTTGCTTAAAGAATAAGATTTTGGTTGCACACATCTTGTTTTCAAAACTTTTGGACACTACAGTTGTAAATTTGTAACATATCCCTATTTTTCCCGATTTAAAAACAACCAAAAATGTCGTGACTGTTGATCACGTATTTACAACTTGATAACAGTTCTAGCTAGGTAGCTCTGTTGCCAATTGTTTTTTACATTTTTAACTGGGGGAAAAATTATTATTAATATTATTTGTAGATTAAAACATTTGAAACTTTATTAAAGTTTATTTTATTAGCAATGAAACTACTGATAAGCGATTAAGACAAAAGTTTCAGGTTTTCAGAAACAATTGTTTTCAAAGTTCAAACTTTGACATCGTTTAGACAAATCTGACAAGTTTTGATACATGTTATATGAGCATTTCGACTTGTTTGAGCTCCACTATCGCCCATTACAATTATGAGCATCATACTTTTCACACCAATATATATATATATATATAAATATATATATATATATATATATATATATATATATATATATATATATATATATATATATATATATATATATATATATATATATATATATATATATATAATATATATATATATATTATTATTTGGTTTTTGGAAATGAAATTAAAATATTGAGAATAAACATATATTAGGTGCTGGAAATATATATTTTCTACAAAACTGAAAAATTAGCAACTAAAACCATCTGGTTTATAATTACAATCGTTTTTATTTTGTGCGCCGGAAATCTTAATGTCACCCCATTTCCAGTTTGAACATCCACCTGGTCCACATATGACTTGAACCCCTATAGACTTCTTGCCTGTCATTGAACCTAAAAGTCAATTTATTTAAATTTTGTTCTAAATAAGAACGATATCGAATTCTTTAATAAAATCATATAATTCACACATGCTGTTTTTTTAATTATGTGCTGAAAAATATGGTATACCATTTTTAACCAGTGTTATATAATATTAAAAGCCTTTTGCTTTATGATGTGTCCTTTTTAACAGGTATCAGATTTTTATCCTGCGTCATATTTTATATATAGAAGTTATATATTTTAACAAATGTAATGTTTAAGCGGTTTTATATTTCCAGGGATTGTAAACACATACATAAATTTTTAGGACGTATGAAATATTTCATAAGTAATAATATGTATAAAGGTCGTCTTAAAAATATTTTTTTGACAACCATAAATCTTTAAGGAATTTTAATTAACAATGCCCGCCATATAAACTATAGGTTTTTAATATCAACACATTTATTACAGTAATATAAAAATAAAAGTTTTTTTGTTATGCAGGGATTTATGTAAAATATATTATAGTCCATTGGAAAAAATAAAAAAAAAAATGAAAATCCAGAATGGTTTTCTCCATCAGATTTTCTTGCAAAGTTTTAGTTTAAGGTATGAATAACCGGAAAATCACTATCCGTACGCATGAATGGGTGTGCAAAAAGTGCATTTTCTACTATTTTTTATATTTTTTGATGCTTTTTTTATATAATTGATTTAAATGAATAAAGCTTCAATAATTTTTATTTTTTAATATAGTTTTAAGTAATACAAATTGTGTAGAAACATTACATTACATTACATTACATTACATGACATTACATAATACCTTTAATATTTAAAATATTGAGCAAAAAAATTACATCCTTATCCTTTTTGAAGGGGGCTCATCGCCAGAATACCAAGAATACACTTAAATGAATATCGGTACTACTATTCGAAACAAATAAAATCATTATCATTAGATTTACTTTCTCCAACAGATAGGGCACACCAGAAACACATCAACAGAGTTTACTTACAATGTCAAACTTGGCATAGAAAGTACATTGACTCATGCAGCTGGGGTTGGAGAAACAATTCTACAGAAAATATTTTAGAGCCTGTGTTTTCTGAGGATAATTTATTCCCAGACGACATACTTAAGAAATTTAAATGGTCTTGCAAAAGCAATTGTACAATGAAAGGTGGTTGCAGAAAAGTCGGTCCAAAATGCAACAAGTACTGCAACCCTGTAAAGGCATGAAATGCCTAAATAGTGAGAGAATAGAAGACTTTTTTAAATTTTCAATTACTGAAGCAGAAATTATGAAAGTAGAAGTTAAACCACAAATTTTAATTGGCCATATCGAAAATAATGGATTCGAAAGGGACGATACAGATGAAGACACCAGTTGTGACATTTCTAAGGATAAGCCTCCTTTAAAAAATGAGGATGTAAATTATTTGCTTAATATTTTAAATATTAAAGATTTTTATGTAATTATTTGAGATTAGCATAGGAATTATACACTTTTTGATGCAATTCTTTGGTCCAAATGGCCCAAAATGCAACACAAAGTTCGAAAACAATTTCTAATACTTAAAATTATATTTAAATATAAAAAATATAAAAGTTTCATTTATTTGGATCAATAATATAAAAAAAAGCATCAAAAAATGGTAAAAAATAAGCAAAAAATTTACTTTTTTACACAAAAGTGCATTTTAAAGTCCATTTTATGCGTACGGATAGTGATTTTCCGGTTATTTATATCTTAAACTGAAACTTTACGCAAAATATCTGATGAAGAATATTTTCTGGATTTTTAGGACTTTTTCATTATTTCCATTGGACTATAAGTTATGAGGAATAAACTAACATTAAACTAAGACAGCATTAAATATTAATTATTAATCGCACAAATATAAGCAGAATTTTATTATTTTGCGTATAATATATATTTTTTTTATAGAGATATGGTTAATTATTTTTATAAAATAAAAGGGGATGTGGTTTAAAGGATTTATTATTTTTTCTTTAAGCCACAAATAATTATTTTTTTTTTAATGTCCACCATTTGAATAATTTGTCCCCATTATCATCATATTTATGACAGGGATCTTAATTTCTTTTGAACCATATTTAAGTCTGAGAAAAACTCCTTAATATGACGTATTTCTTTCTTACGGTGCCAGGGATTTTTTGGTTTATTTTTTAAACAAACCTTTTTGGCTAGCCCTTGGTAAAATAAATAATAATTTTATTAGTTTGCCCAAACGTATTGCAAAATTAAAATTTTGTGTCAGAATACTGTGAAAAAAAACAGCTAAATAGACAAAAATAAAAATATAGAATTGTCTATCGGATCCAAGTCTTTGGGGTTTTTAATTTTGGGTTTTTAAGTTTGTATACTTTTTTCTTCATTTCTTAGAACATATTTTTTAAATCACCAAATAAATTTTAAGCCTTAAAAAAATTCTCCCTCTATTATATCAAACCCCAAAAGGAGTTTTTATCCAATTACCTTTTCCTCTTAAATATGTGTACCCAAATTTATACCAGTTTGTAATTCTAAATAAAAAAATAATAACTGTGTTCTCGAAATGGTGGAGTTGTTATTAAATAAGTTAAATTTTCTGTCGCTTTAATAATAGCATTACTTAACTCGATTAGTACACTATTTCATTGTTTGATCACCAATTGCATTTTTGGGTGATTGCACAATCATTTAGAAATAACTGTTTTCAAAAAGTTAAACTCTAACAAGTTGGTGACGATCTATCATTTTAAGAACATACCTATTTATATGATAATTAAAAAGTAGTGACTGATTAAATTCGCCCATTTTTTAAAGTTGCGCCAATTCATTTAATAATTATTTTCTTACTTGGCCTAAACAAAAGGTAACTTGTTTAAAAAAATTAATATTTATTTTTTGCCCCCTAAATTCTTATTTTTAAAATTTGGGGATTGTTTTAATTGCCTTGGGTCTCCACTGGGATAATTTTTCTTGAATGTATATACCGACCCTTTAACATCAAAAATAAGTTTTAAATATAACAAAATATTTTTTTTTTTAAATTTAAAAAAAGAATTTTATTTTTGTTATAAAAGTGGCGACAGTTAAAATGTTTATTTATTTTTAATAAATATTCTTTAAAATATTTTATATTATCGTATTTTCAATTTATATGACACAATAAGAGCACTTTTTACTCATTTAGTTAACAAAACATTAATATAAAGTCAAGGTTTTTATTATAAAATCTTTTACATATCCCAACTCTTTTCAAAAGTGACATAATTTTAAAAAATTAATAAACAGTACAGCCAAAAAAAAAAATTTTTCCCATAATGGGTTTACTATTTACATTTTGGAAAGACTTTATGAAAATTAAAAAAACAGTGGTTTATATACAGTAGGTGAAGACTGGACCACCCAGAAAAAAAAAAAAGAAAAAAAAGAAAAAAAAATGGTTTACACTGAAAAGAAATGTGTCAAATGGGTTTTTTTACAAAAGTAATAAGAATGCTAGAAAAAGGAGAATATCAAAAATTTACACACGGGTAGATATTTTCCGTCAAGGAGACACTTTTATTACGTAGAAAGAAATTTTCGACAACGTAAAAAACGTCCTAAGGAAAAAAACGAACTTCCCAATTAATAAAATGTGAACTAAAAATTTCTGACATTTTAAGGTAAAACATTTTTTTTTGTTAAATTTTATTTATATCTCTTGGTCATTCAAAAACCACTTTTCGATCTCTAATCCGCCAAGCAGTTTAATAAATCGGCCAAAAAATTCGATGTAACACTACGCAAGTATAAATATCACCTTTTGTAGGCAGATGTTCCAATTAAAAATTAATGACAACGATCTTTTTAAAAAGATTTTATGAAGCAATGCCGCATCCTTTTATATTAAGGGATCTTTAAGGGAAAAAAATATCATTTTGGGCTTTGAAACCCTTATGGACATTAAACCCAATTTAAAATAGGTCTATTAAGGTTTTATAATTTTTATAACGGTCTTTTTTACTGGTAAAGATATTTTCATTCTTTGAGAATGACTTGAAAATCGTTTTGACGTTTACCTCTTCGACAATATAATGAGTATAGCAAGACGGGACACCGCACCGTAATGTAGTTCCTTATAATTTTTTAAAACAACCCTATCCCTTTTATTGGAAAGAATGGAGGAGTGATTGGCCATCAAATGGTCCAGTTTATCCCTCTGAATGATTTTTATGGGGCTATTTAAAAAAAGAATATACAAAAAGAAGTAGAACATTGGAGGACTTAATAATTAAAATTACAAACGCTATAAAATATTTTTTGAAAATTGAAACCCAAGTTTATTTTCTCCATAAACCATATTAGATAATGATTATAGAAAATGCATTAAAACAACGGTAGTCATAAACATTTATAAAATATTTATTTAAAATTATTTTAGGAAATTATAAATTAAGACAACAGTATACCTGTTTGTTTGCATGTTTTTCCTAGATTCATGGCCAATGCAATTAATTTAGAATAAAAAAAGAAAATTTGTTCTTGGGTTCAATCTAAATATATCAAAAACTACTGGAAATATTAGCGGACGATTCCATAAACCCTATCGTGTCGTTTTTTTGGCTGGGGCCAGGTCAAAAGTTAGGTTCCTTTAAGTATGTCACCGGGTACATGAAATTGTTTTTTGACATTTTTTTGTGGTCTCGAACTTTTAAATTAATAAAAGTGATTTTTTTAAATTTTTGATTTTTATTTGTTTCCATCGCCATAATTTTTAAAATTATCAAATATAGCGAAAATTTTTTTTTAAATAAAAGCCCGATAGGCCCCTTTTAACCTTATAAACAGTTTGGGCCCAATTCCACTTTTATTCCTCTAAAAATAAAGATAAACTAAAAATATATATTTTTGTTTAAAATTTTTCCACCAATTTTTTTTATTTTTTAAAATATTTCATACATGCAGCAAAGAAAATATACCAAATAATTAAAGAAAAAAAAAAAATTCCTGACGTAGGTTTCAGAAAAGCGATTTTTCAGACGTAAAAGATATCTTCGGGACCCAATAGACCTTGCATGCGGATAGCGTGCGTAATAATCATTTTTCCCCATTAAATTTAGTTGTTTCTATTATTAAAATTCTAAAACAATGAAGCGCATTATTTGTAAGAAAATTGTGTATGATGAATACAAATTTTTGATACAAGATCTAGAATACAAGGATTGTTATCATTACTATCAAGTGCTGAAAAAAGGCAGGACAATCTAACAAAAGAAATTTTGTCAAAAAAAAAAATGGTATTTTAAATAGCAAAATAAAAAAAAAATATTATATAGACTGTCGTAAATCTTACACAAATTCTCAAAACTATTTTCATATTTTGCAATCAGACAGTGGCTCCGCTCCTTCAATTATTGTGGCACTAAACTTAAATGCCATAAGTTTTTTGGAAAAATGTGCTTTTTTGCAAGTAAAAATAAAAAAAAAAAAAGTTTAATAAAAATCTTTTAAACCAGTAATTTAAATATTATTATGTACCTACATGGTATAGTAGGTTTTCCCTTATATTAGTTTATATTTTGTAATGTAACAAAATACAAATTTTTCCTTATAAAATGTTTAGGTTTTTTTCTTTTGTACTGAATCTTTTAAGGTGTGAAAAAAACTACCTATAAAAAATGAATACCCCAGGAATAAAAATAATTAATATGATATCTAAATAAGTGGCTATAAAGATTTATTTGCGTTTGATCAAAATATCATAAATTTATGTTCAGCCACACACACATATCTGAAAGAACCAAAATCCACAAACAGGAAAATGGTTCCCAAAATTTTTCCTCAAATTATCGAAAATAATTCAAATATCTGAACTCATTAAATCTTGCAAAAGATGTAATTTTCACTTCCTAAAGAAATGTCAACATTCAAACTTTTTTACGAGCTGCTACCCCTACTACTTAGTGCAATGGCTTTATGTCAACCCAAAATTGAATTTTCAACATGTACTTTGTGAAAGAAGGCCTAAAATGTTGTAATAAAGGGGTTAAATCTCGTTCCTGCAATAACATTATTAAAGAGTTTAGTCAGAAATGGATGAAATTTATGAAGAATGCTAATAATGGCTTCTAAATAATTTCTTGAATATTAAATTTTGGGTCTGGTAAAAAATCACCCCAGAATTGGACAATTTTTAATTTGCAATGTAAAAACTTAATTATTATTTGGGCAAAAAATGAAATAAATTGTTTTCCAAGAAAAAGCAAAATTAAAATTATATGAATTGTTATTATTTGTTTTATTTTAACTAACGATTTCATGAAAATCAGGGCTTCCTTAGGACGTCCCATTTTGCAACGGAAATATAATTTAAATCCCCAACTGTTTTAAATATTTTTGTTCTTTTTAAAAACCAAGAACATAAGCGTTTTTAAAAAACTTTTAAAACAAGTTATCGATCAAAACCAGCTCCTAAGCCGGCGAAAAATATAACTTTCCCCGTTAAAAAAATCCGACTCAATTTATAAAGAAACATGAAATTTTTTTTTAAAACTTTTTTCTTTGGCTACAATTTTGCCTGTTGTATAAATTTTCAATAATAAACTTTTTCCGATTGCCTAAAATTCCTCTAAAAACAAAATTTTTGGGTTTCCTACCAATTTAAAATTAAACAAAAAATAATAAAACTTCCGTGGGATTGGGAAAAACCTTTTTCTCTTTAATCTTAAAAAAAATGTAACTTGATAGCATGGAATTTATTAGAGATATTGATGGAAATTTAAAAATTTTTTATTAAAACCTGATTTTTTGGTTTTCGAAAAAAAAGTTCTCAAAACTAAAAATTTTCTTATAAAAGTGATTTCGTGTACACGGTTACACTTATTAAAGAAGTCCCCCAAGTCTTTTTTTTGGTTCTACGCCCGGTTTTTTCTCAATGCGTTTCCTTCTAAATTTTCCCCTATATCTTTTTTAATAAATTTGAAAAAGGTTTTTTAATAACGGTTGTTTTTTAAAAAAATGAACCTCAACTATTTTCCTTATGGTTTGGGAAAAACCCAAAGTCTTTATTAAAAGTTTTGAGACAGAAAAATTTTACTCGATCAAAAAAAATATTTAAATTATTATTTTTTATTTTTGGGTCTTTTTCTATTTAAATTTCTACTTTAGTCTTTAAGTACTTTTTGTTTTAACATAATAATTTTAAATTTTATTAATATAAATTCTTTTGGTAAATTCCTGCCTTTGAAAATCTAAAAAAAATCAAGTATCTTTCTTTTCTCATAAAAACAAAAAAAAAATTTATAAAATAAATTTTTTTTGGTTTTTTTTTATTGGTCTTAAATAGTTTTTTTCTCAAGCGTGTGGAAAGCACCTTTTCCCACTGTTTGTTTGGAAATGTCCTTTTCTGCATAGTGGGAAAAGTAAACCCTTTTCCCCCAAACAAGAACTTAAATGTTTTTAATTCGGTTTGCCCCAGTTAATTCTATTATTGGCTGGTATTCTTTTCTTTGTACAAATTAGATTGTAAATCAACAAAATATTCACTTAAAATTAATATTGTTTTAAAAATTGTTTAAATCCTTATAAACTTCCCTTTTCAGATTTTAAAGTTTGACCTTTGCCGGTTCTATTATAAAAGATCAAAGTCATTAAAAGTCATCAATAATAAAAGTATCTTTATATTCAAATTGGTATCTCAATTTTGAATAAAAAATCTCCCAATGGGTCTTTTGGAAAAAGAAAATTGTAATCCAGTCTAAAAAATGTAGTTTGTTCCTCCAAGTCGAGGCCGGGGACAAGAAAAACAGCATTTCCTGGTGGGCGAAAAAAAATAAAAATTTTGAAAGAAGAAGTTTTTATGGCATTTTGGGAACTTGCCCCAAACCCCCTTAAACCAATACCTTTGGTAAAAGGTATTTTCCCTGTTAAAAGTGTTTAAGTCGAAAAAAACAGGGTTTAAGCAAATATTTAAAGTTCATCATTTTTGAAGGGTTTGATAGAAAAAAAATTTTTAAAAAGATGAAAAAGGGGGAAATTTAAATTTGATGCTCCAAATGATTCCGGCGATCAAAGGTACTACAATTTTTAGAAGTGAAAAATTAGCATTGATGTTATTGACGATAAGGGGGAATCTTTTAATTTTAAATATTCAGACTCCAAAAAACCACTCCAAGTTTTGTCATTTCCAGGAAATTAAATTTGGGAAAAAATCTCTTTATAAAAGTATTAGTTTAAAGAGAAAACCAACAGAAGTTTTTGTTAATTTTCAAAATTTGGCCCCTTTCTGTTGTGGGAAAATCTGCGACCTGTCGTAAAGTTTTAATTTAACTTAGTGGCCGACATCCGAAACTACTTTTACTTCAAATTGGTGTTATTTCTTTAAAAAAGAACTTTTAATTTGATGACAAAGGCATCAGAAGGTTTAAGGTTGATCTTCCTTTTTTTGATGTTTTTATTGAAGACCATAGGTTATTGGTCCCCTTTTACCCTACAACTATATTGTTTCTCAGTTTCTTTTTTGGGTTTCTCTTGTTTTTCTTTTCCACCTGGAGATTACACTAAAAAACCCCCCTTTTTTAATGTTTCCCCCAAGCAATAAAAGACTTTCTCAAAACATTTAAATCTTTTACAATTATAAATAAAACAACTTTTACAATGAAAACAAAAAAAAATTAAAAACTAACAATAGAACTAGATTTTAGTTGAAATAATTTTCCGTGGTTTTTATTTATTAATTAATTAAAACCAATTTGGAAAGATAAAATCCCCTGGAAATTTAGGAAATACGGGTTTAAGAAAAACAAAAATATTTAAAATTCTTTTTTTTATCTTTTAAAAAAAAAATAAACCCTTTCCCTAAAAAAGGGTCCCTTAATTTAAATTCCTTAAATTTAATCATTTTCTTTTAAAAGATTTAATTAATAAAAAAATTTTAAGATCAAAACCCTCTAAAGAGAACTCAATAAAACCAAACGTTAAACGGGTTCAGCTGAATTAACTCAAATAATATTTTTAAATTCCATGAAACCTATTCCCCCTGATGGGTGCCCACTTGATTTTGGGGCCCCTTTACCCTTTTCCAAATTAAACGAATATTAACCCTGTAATCCCGCCCTATTAGCGTGGTTCCTATTTTGCCTTTCACACTTTGGCCTCTTAAACTAGAAGGGCGCAGTGGTTCAAATCGGGGTTCTTTAGTTTTTAAATTCTAATTTGGTTTTTATTTAAAGTCTTTTTTTTTATATAAAATCCCAAAATTATCTATTCTATTTCCTATCTAAAAATTCATTTTGATTGAAAAAAAAAAACCTTATAAATTTATCAAAATTTTGGTTTCTCTTTCTTGTGTTTCATAGGTAAAAAAATCTAAGACAAACTCTTACAAATCAAATTAATACGCTACAAAACGAGTCTTCATATATATTCTTTTTTTTTCATAATGGTAAAATCGGTTTAAAAAAATAATGGCCAGGCGTGGTGGCCCAATTTCCAAAATTTGGACTTTTTAGCCATAAATAACGTTGAAGGGTTTTTCTTAATTTCTGTTTATTTTCCAAATCGATAAATTAAGGTTTGGGTTTTTAAAAATATTTTCAACCGATTATTTTTGAGAAAAAGTCCTGGGAACGTCATAAAAATATATTTTAATTTTTTTTCTTAAAAAATTATCCCCTATTAAGTTATATTTCCCAAATTGCTAAAGGTTTTTTTCTTTTTTTTTAACTTGGTCGAAAATACAGATCAAATTATTTCCCTTCCTGCCCCAAATCATAGGAATAAATACTTTTGACAAAGCCCTCAAATAATTTCCCCTATTTAATTTCCCCAAAAGAACTTTCACGGGAACAAGCTTTGGTTCCTCAGCTAAATTTATTAATTCGTAAAGGCCCCAAATAAAAGACTTGGAGATTGGAAGTCTATCTGTTGAAGAAGGCTACCTAAAAAACTCTACAAGTTTCAAGGAGGACTTATCAAAAAAAAAATATTATCTCAAAATTCATCTACCTTTGAACAAAACAAAAAACCTAAAAGGCCTATTTTTACCGTCTTCTAGAAAACAACAATTTCTCTTTTTACCTTTAACGACGACCGGTTCAATTGCACCCTCAACGGCAATCTCAACTTCGCAACTTACCCCAACAACTTCCCTCTGCGATTCATTTGCAAAATGCTACCAATTTTTTTTACGATTAATGTTGTTAATAATAATAAGTAGTAATGGTAAAAATAAAAATTATCTAATAGTTTTTGTTTAAACTTTTTCCCCACTTGTGAAAAAATGTTGTCCTAACACGTACGGAAAGTGTCTTTTTTTCCCGGCGGCCTCTAATTTCCGCTTCGCGTCGTTCGTGTAACTGCCGTCGGAGTAGGAAAATGGGATGTTTGGCGCCCTCCACCTCCGGCGGGCTTTATATCCCCGAAATCTTGACGTCATTTAAAAGTTGGAATCGGGCGGGGTTTATTTTAAATTTTTCGCATGCCTAAAAAAAGGGCTTCGCTTCAAATGCCAAATGTAACTCATATGTCAAAAATCATGTGACTTAGAAAAAAAACAGGAATTTGGGGGGAGATGAATTTAAAAAGTATTTTGCATTTTAAAAAAAAAAGGGGTTTATCAAATGTCAAATGTCAAATGTTAAACGTCATTGCCCCAAAACCATTGACTTAAAAAAACCCCAGGAATCTTGGGTGAGGTGTATTTTAGAGTATTGTACATGCGTAAAAAAAGGCGAAACCAAATTTTAAAAGAAAAAAAAACGCTATATGTCAAAGACCATTGACTTGGAACCTGCCCCGTGGATGAGATATATTTTAGAGTATTAAAATGTTCAGAAAAAAGGTGACAGCCACCGAAAAGTTAAATGTCCATCATATTAAAGACCATGTGACTTGGAAAATTAAACTATGTGTTGAGATTCTTAGAGTCTTACGCATGCGCTAAAAAAATGGGGGTGATCAAATGTTAAATCCCCAAATGTTAAACGTCCCCGTCAAAACCATATGACTTAAAAAGGGGTTGGTTACGCCTAGGGGGATATATATTAAGGTCTTCCCCCAAGCTTGAAAAATGGTGACTATTAAATATTAAACATCAAACTTCAAACGTCAAATGGAAAAAACCAAATGCTCTGAAAATGATTGTTATGGGGAGGATATTTTTTTAATCCTTTAAAATGATTTCCCCAAAAGCAAAAAACCAAAGTCATACCGTTCGGATGCTATCGACTAAAATCAATTTCCCCGTTTATGACCTGGGCGTTCACCTTTTTTTTAAAAATTTAAAGAACGTTGTATCTGTCGACCAATGGAAAAAAAACTTATCAAAGAATTTTCCCAACGAAAAATAATATAAAAAATGGGGGAATTTTCAAATGCCAAGCAAAAAATGCTAAATATCAAGCTTTTTTTATCAAAAATCAAATAAAAAAGCAAAAACCCTTTTTTCCCCAAAACACCAAACTAAGGTGTTAAATATGTAAAATCCTCCGTTAAGGGGGGCCGCTGAAAAAATTTAAATTTTAAAAAAAATTCAAAGTATGAATAAATAAATTGTAAACCCCTAAATTTTTTGGGAAAATAATAACTTAAAAAAAAAACCCTTCCCACGTTCTGTTTCCCCCACAAAAATAAAAAGCAAAAAAAAATTTTTTTTTCCAAAATAATGACATCAACAATTCCCCAAAATAACAAAATTAAAAAATAAAAAAAAAAAAATTTTTTTGCTTTCCCCCCCACTCCCCCGGAAATAACAAACGAAAAAAAAATATTTTTACAAAGTTGAGAATATCAATTTTAAAGTAAAATTATATTTTAAAAATTTTTTTTTTAAAACTGACAACATAAACTAAATCAAAAAGACCTTTTAATTATCCCAATCACCCAGTAATTGATCTATTTTAAAAGTAGCAAGACCTTTTAATTATACCCAATCAGCACCAGTATTTGGGTTTTTTTTTAGACAAGCATATCTACCACTTTGTGAAAACCCCCAGCATTGGGTATTTGACAATAATTTCTAACTCCCCCTTTTTTTCATAAATTCTGAACGTACTTTTTTTTTTCCTCTATTCAAAATTTCCCCCAAAATTAAAAACTCTTGACAAAATAAGTATTTACTTTATAGTGTATAGGCTGTTACAAAAAATACGAAAAAAGGTTTAAATTTTTCTTAAAAAATTCTTAACCCCAAACCCCCCGGGGTTTTTAAATTTGGGTAGTTCTAAATATTCGATAGTGGGGGGGAATAAACATCAACAATAACGAAATAAAACAATTAAAAAACATATACCTTTTTAAGAACTTTTTTTGATAATTTAACGAAGTTACAGTTAAAAAAAAAATATCATCAGAACTATAAACATTCGAATTGTGTTTGGTCTATGTTGCTTTATTCCTTACCCTCGAACGTTACTACTTTAGCCTCGAAAAAACCCTCCCACCCCCCACCAAACAAACTTCTTGAAAAAATTAACCCTATTTTGTCATCGGGTCAACACCCTCTACCCTTTTTTTCAATAACCTGTTTTAAAAATTTTTATCCAACGTATAGGCTCTTCGTCTGCAGGTACAGGTAAAACCCCGAATTCTATAGAACGACAATGGGTTAAAATTTTTTTCCTCTTATCGGCAATTTTTTTAATCAAAATAAATTCCCCTCCATCTGCTCTTCCTTACTATCTAATGCAAACTGAAATAATCAGCAACGGTAAACCACCTTTCCCTTTCTCTCTATATAAGATTCTCTTTTTTAAAAAAACCAAATTTAGGCGGCAGTTATCATGAACGATGAGGGAAAAACATCAATATATTAAAATAAAATTTAAAACTTTCCCCCACGCATGGGAAATAAAAAAAAAATAAACAAAAAAAAAATTAAAGAAATAAAAAAAAAAGGAGTTTTATTTATTTTTTTTATTAACAATATTTTCTAAAAATTCATCTAATTAATTTTAAGAATTTTATTATACAAATTCCAACATAGAATTTAAAAGATTCTTAATTTTTAAATTACATATATTTTCTAGCTTTAGTCATCAAGTGTTTTTTTTTTGGAAGAGACAAACCCCTTTAAGAAATTTCAAACCCCTAAATTCTAAACTTCCCCCTTTAAATTTTATAATTCCCAAGTCTTAAAAACTCGATTTAAAAAACAATAAATATCTTACCAAATTAAAGTCAAACATTCTTATCCCAAAATTTAAAATACAAAAGAAGAAATATTTTAAAAAATAAAACACAAAGAGTCGTTATTTATTTTTTTTATTAACAATTTTCCCCATAATCCCCCAAAAATTTTTAAAAAGGTTATATTTGGTCAACAACATATAACAATTATATTCATTAATTTTAAAAATTTCCCCTTTTCCCCAAAGCTATAGTTATCAAACTTTCTTTAGTTGCAGAAAAAGCATAAGCATAACAAAAAAGGTTATCTAAAAAGCCCAAAAATCAAACTTTCAACATTTAAAATTTTTAAATTTTAATCAAGTCCGAAATTTTTGTTTAAGATTCAATATCTGCACTAGTAAAGTAGATAACATTCTTAACCCTTGTAGTTTAATTTTTTTTCATCAGTAAGGCACAAGAGGCACTGGATATAAAAAATTTTCCCCTTAAACACTTTAGAAAAGTCACCCCCAGATTCTTTTTTTTCTTTCAAAAATCATACCAATCAAAAATGTCGAAGGATAGTTTAAGACACTGATCAGACATCAAACTGCTAATTAGATTCACACGGGGGGACATCCCTCGTGCCATTAAATTAACAACTGTATATTTTTTAATTTTAAAAATATTTCCCCCTTTTTTTTTCGATAAATGTTTTTTACTTTTTAAAAACATTTAAAAAAATATTCCTCCCAAAGGGGAAAGGGGTCAATAATGCTTTCCAGGTGGGGCATGGGGGCAGGTGACTGATGTAAAATGCCTGCTTCCTTTTCCCCCCCCCCCCCAAAACTGCATTAACTCAAAATACAAGTTTAAAAAACAATCCCCCCCCGCTTTCAGATTCGGCAAAGGAGTCATAAAAATTCTTAAGCAATAAAATAATTCATAAAAAATATTCCCGAGACCCCGGGTTTATTGCGATATCCCATATGGAATTAAAAGGTTTTTAAAGTCGGTTTTTCCCCCTTTGGAAAAAAGTAAACACCATAAAAGCTCCATATTTTAACCCTTTTGCAATCATGTTCTTGAAGTAGCTAAAATTAAAGCATTATAATATCATTCCTCAAGTCTTCTAAATTTTAATATCGGTAAATTGGTGGAAATTAGTTGATATGTAACAAGTCGGTTTTTTAAAAAACATTCCCCTAATTAGTTTAACAACCGTTCAACATCTTCTCATTTTTTTCCTTATGTTTATTTTTCAATAATGTCTGAAATTTTTTAATTTTTACAGTGTTTGCAGAAAGGCATATTTTACAAGTCAAAACAATTTAAACCCCCCAAACCTTCTGTTTCTCAATAAAAAAAAAACAACTTAATTACAAGTTTCCCCAAAAAAATTAAAAAAACAACTTCAGTCTTATAACCAGATTAAACACTTTTTTTAATTAACCCCTTGGTTTTAATTTACATTAAATTTTAAAAAGCTAAATGAAAAATTTTTGTTTGATAATAGTTCTAGAACATTAAAAGGAAAAAAAAAAATACAATAACAACGAGGAAAAAACCTTTTTTTATTTTAATCTATAAATATTTACAGAACCCCGTAAACTTTTTTTCGTATAATAATGCATACTACAGTTATAAAAAATAGCATAAAAAGGGGCTGCCTTCATTAGGGGTTCCCCGGCAAGTAAAATTGAATTTCTAGTATAATCGTTCCCATTCAGCAGTTTCTCCCACGACTCGTCTGGGGAAGGGGGGAATTTTACTTTATAACGAAAATAGTTCTGATGTAGGAATGTAAAATTTAAACAGCTTTCTATCCCTGTATCGGTTCATAGATTCCCAACCCCAAGTATTATTCGTCGTAAATTTTTCCCTTCAATTGAACATAACATCCATCACATTTGGAGGCATGTATATTAAAATACATTATGGGGGAAAAAACCCCTAGGATCCCCAAAAGATGCATTGAATACAGCCATAGTTAAAAGGGAATTAAATCTCAAAAAAAACCAAAATTATAATGATATCTTATCAAAGAAATATTATTTTTATCCTTCTGTATAGTTTCAAACTTAACTAAAAAAAAACCCCACAAAAGTTGTTATTTATTCCTTTATTTTTCATTAATGATTTAAAAGAAACCCCAATTCCCCTTTAAAAAGGATGGGAATAAAAAAATTCTATCATATAATAATCTCCCCGCAAACATAACTCTTAACACTTCCCCATCCTCGGAAACATACGATTTAAATCTTTAAAAAAATCACCAAAAAATAAAAAATTAAGTTTTTAATAATTCTATTGAAAATTTAAAATTATGTGAACAACATCGATAAATGTCTTAATATCTAAAGCACTAAAACACATTAGCACTTCACTCCCTTTTTTTAATTTAAAAGTGAAATATCACCACAATCATCAGAGGAAAAAAAAATTTTTTACAGCTCGACTAAAAGCTACCAAGATCGTCTTCTTCAAAATTTTCTCCCCCCCCCGTTGTTTTTTAAAAAAGGGTTTTTTTTTAAGCAGTTTCATATCTCCCATGGGTAGAAGAATAACCTTTATTTTAATTTTAAAAAGGAATAACCCCCAAGTCATCATTTCCCCGAAAAATTTTAAATTTTTTGTTTGGTTTCATAACTTTAATGGTTTTTTTTTTTTAAATTCTTTTCAAAAAAAATGTTTGAGAGAAAACCACCTTTTTTGTCAGATGTGATTGAAGATCCCCTTCCCCAACGGTCGAATTAGACTATTGGGTCCCAATACGAAGGTCAAATGGAAAAATTCGGTTTCCCCTTTTTTTCTACCAAAATTTTCCGCTTCTCTTTTATCATTTTTTTAGAGATCGATGTTGAAGACAAAAAAGAACACTTTGCCATAGGGGGGGGCCAAAATTTTTTCCCCTCTTTCTCAACAGTTGTAACTTTTATCATACCAAGTATTTAGATAACGAGTTTCAATTAAATATCTGAGAGTCAATCCTTCTCTCTTGGGATTGAATCCACAAAAAGTTTCAACTATGGGGGGAGATTTAAATCCCCCCTATATGCCCCTCTTCAACTTTATATTAACCGAGATCGATACGGGAAGCATTCAACGCCTTTCTGTGAAAAAGGGGAAAAATTTTTTATAATCTGGGGATATAAAGATAAAGTTGCGTGTTTTTCCCCCTATTCATCCTTAAACAAAGTAAACTCAAACTACCTCCATGTAGCAATTTCTCGAGGAGTCAATTCTTTTTTTAATGATAAAAATTACAGAGCTGTTTTTCCCTTTTAAATCGTCGACCGGAATTGGTTTTTTATCATCATCATCATCTTCCCTTTTAAAGAACATTGAATCGGGCACTAAAACTTTTTTAAAATTATCTGTTTTCGTAAAAAAATTTTTCAGCTTCTTATTGAGCCAGGGGGTAAACATGTTTTCAAAAGAAAAAAAAAAAAAGGAAAAATTATGTTTCCCAAAAAAGCTTCACTGCGTATGACTTTTTTCCCCAAATTAATATAACGGTAAAATTTTTCAAAATGCTAGGGGCCCCCCGGGATTTTTCTTCTTCGTTAACATGGGGAAAACACTTGTTCTGGTAGAACCACTTTCCCCAACTTTTTTTGGGTACTCATCTTAAACTTTTTTTTTACAACTAAGAAAGTCGACACAGAACTAGGAATTTATTTTTACTCTAGAAAATTCCCCAACCCAAACAAAAGGAAAATTTAAAAAGAATCTAAATAACATTCCCCAAATTTTTTAAATTTTTTTTTTCAATCAATTTTATGTCAAAAAAGTTGCCCCTTTAACCCCCAAAAAAATATATGAATCAAAATAAAATGATTTTTTTATTAATATTTTAAAGTCTTGAAAACATGAACAATTTTTTTTATTTAAAATTTGAAAAGAATCGAGTCTATAAAAAAGAATTACGCCATTCAAAGTTTTTAACGTTAGCGTAAAAAATTAAGTATTTTTTTAAAAAAAAGTTGTTCTTACCTATCTTGGACATCCCAGATTGAATTTTTAACGACGAGTTTCATCATTTTTTTTAATTTTTATTCGAACTTATAAAAACCCCAAATTTGGGTTTTATCCCCCAATTTTTAAAAAAGACCTTTTATACACAAAAAAAATGGGGAAGGGGAAAAGCCCGGGGAAAGAAAAAGGGTTTTTGGGTTCATTTAAAATGTCCTATCTTTGAAAAAATTTTGAATTTATTTTTTTAAAAACTTTCCCATCTGTATTGTATAAAAAAATAAATATTTTAACAATTAACTTACAGGATTAGAAATAATAAGTCGTTTTTAAAAAAAAAAAAATGTGTATTTAAAAAAGGAGTTTGTTTTTTAATTTAAATTTTTTTGCTTTTAACAAATCTCAATTTATTTCCCTTCCCCTAGGTGAAAAAAAACAAACAGTTTTGGTAATGCTCTTTTTTAAACACATATAATAAACATAAAAAACATAAGGCAAACCCCCCAAAAAAACAAAGGGGTTTAAACCCATAAAAACTTTTTTTTTTGAAAAAAAAAAAACATAATTTTAAAACCCCAAAAAACCCCCTTAATTTGAAAAAAAAAAAAAAAAATTTAAAAAAAAAAAACTTCTACGTGTTTTTTCCCCGTATTTTTTCCCCTTTGTTTTTGTATTGTTTACGTGTTGTTTACGTTAGTTTAAAAAGTGTTCTATATATACGTAGGGAACATATTTTTTGGTGACATTATTCAACAACATGTCGAACAAAAAATCTCTATTGTTTACGTATTGTTTACGTATTGTTTACGTATTGTCTGGCTTCTTTTTTTACGTCTTTTTACGAAAGTATTAAGTTTCTATATATCTATGAACATTTTTGGTGTCATTATTCAACAATTTTCCCCGAACCTCGGCTATGTTTGAACTTTTGTCTATGCCCCCCAAGGCTGTATATTTTTAGAAGAAATGGAAACAAATGGTTTATAGGTCTTTCACTTGCCGAAATTAATGATAATTTTTTTGGGGGAATGAAAAAAATGGAATATGTTTTATAAAAGGGGGTAAGGGAAAATTAAATTAAAAAGCAGGAACCAAAAGGGGGTATAACACCAAAGATCTGGAACGATACAAGGAAATTTTACTCCTTACTAGTGCCCCAAATTTGGGGGTTTTAAAACCAAAAAAATATTAATTAAAAAACAAAGTTGGAAATATAAAAAAAAAATTTTAAAAAATTTTCCCCCCCAAAAAAAACCCCCGGAAGGAAAAATTATCCCCCTAAAAAGGGGGAAAAAATCTCAACCAAAAAATTGCCGATTATAACAAAATGAAAGAACCTAGTCAATCTAAAGAATTTACCCCCGTTAGCGAAGTGAATAAACCCCAGTAAACCCCAAAGGGTTTTCCCATTATACCCCAAGTGAAAAAACCAAACCCCAACAAAAAGGAATTTTTTTCCCCGTATAGGAAAATGAATAACCTGGGGAAACCAAAAAATTTTCTTTATTTTTATGTCGATGAATTGGTTAAACCCCTTTTTGGAATTACGCTGCAAAAAGTCGGGGAAAACAAACACCTGAATTAGAAAAAAGTGCATCCTTAAGGAGCTCAAAAAAATTGGGGGTAATAGGGTTTTATAAATAAAATGTAATTTTGTAAAAAAAATATAAAAAAAAGTTTTAAAAAATTTTGTGTATTTTTTTATTTAATATATTTTTTTGGGTTTCCCTCAAAATTATCCCCAATATTTTAAGTCTCTCTCTATAGTTAAGACTAAAAAAATTTTTTTTTAAAATTCAAAAAAAAAAACATTTAAAAGGGTTAAACATAAAAAAAAAAAGGTTAAACATAAAAAACAGGTCAAGTTGATGTTACGTTATTGTTACGTTGGTGTTTTTTGGATTTTTACGTTTTGTTTATTTTTGTTTTTTGTATTGTTTACCGTATTGTTTTCTTTTTTTTTACGTATTGTTTACGTATTGTTTACTTATTTTAATCAAATTTTAATTTAAAACATGGAAATTTTATAAGGGGTTTTTTTAACATAAAAATGTAAGTATCAAGTCATAGTTTTTTAAATCAAAAAATCTTAAAATTTAAAAAAAAAACAATAAAAATTCCTATCCCCCAAAAACCAAAAAAAAAATATTTACATAAATCTTAACCCCAAAAAAAAAAATAGAATCCATTTTAAAAAAATCAATTTTTTTCCAAAACTACCAAAGGAAAAAAGGAAACTGGGGAATCCTTTCTCTTATTTCTTTTTTTAACTCTTCTCGATACAATACTAAATCCCGTGCCCCCAAACGAAAAAGTGTACTCTTGATCCCGGGTTTAATAACCCTTTTTTGTCCGCGTGGGGAACGCCACCTTATTTTAAGTTCAACTCATATCATTAAAGGAGCGGAAAAACGTTTTTTCGGCATATTTTTGTCCCTTCCACATCAACAGCTGTCTTATAATCTTCAAGACTTAGCTCTTTTTTTTGGGATGTGATCCCCGGGGAAACCTTTAGCCTTTTTTTTCAACTCACCCTCTACATTTACGCAATATGCCTTCGCCCCGGTTCCTAGAATTCCCAAACGACTATTCCTGCATACTCATCCTTCATTCGACCCCGCACAGATGGTTTTTAAAACACCGTGTGGGGGGTTTTTCCGCAAATTAAATGTTAACTTTCTAAAAAATTTCCCATATCGTCATAGAAATTTTCAGTGGTTACATGAATATTAAGGGGAACTTTTTAATTTTTAAATAAAAACCCTTTGTTCCCATTTGGGGGTTTATATAACTTACAAAAAACTTTTATAATAGTTTTCGATATATCCCCAAAACTAAAATCCTACGTAAAAGGCAATTTATGTGACTCTTTGTTTAGTCATTTGAATTTTTAGCTTAAAAATTTGGTAAAAAAAGAAAAGTTCTTAAAAAATGGTTTCGCCAACCTTTTACACCTAATCTCCTACCAACATTTTCCCAGTGGGTAACAAGTTTAACTCTACCCTTTTCTCCACGTTCTCCCCGGTTTTGCCAAACACTGAGTTGTTCAAAGTTTGAAAAGTTCTTTTTTAAAATTATTTTCAACTCCCCCATTTTGTTTGGCCCTATTTAATCGATATGCGACTTTAACCATGGAAAAAGATCAAAAAAAAAACCCTGAAATTTTTTTGAGCTTAAATGGTCTAAACATTCCCAAATTTTTAATGGATAATATATTTTGATTTATTTTTAAATTTGGGATTAATTTATTAATTTTAACTTTCGATTCCGGTGATGGTATTGGGGTTCCCCGGGAAAAGGGGGAACTCGTTGTGCATGTAATGAAGTGTTTCCCCGGTACTCAAAAAACAACTTCCAAAATTTTTCCCGGGGCGAATTTTTTGAATATTAATAATCTAAATTTTGAATTTCTGAATCGGTAAATTTTAAAGTTACCATTTTTGGAAATATTGCGACATGGCTGCACCATATAAATTTTTTTCATCAAGTACATAATGTAGGAAGATGGCTTAGAAGCGTTGTAATGAAATTAATTTATTTTTCCCGGGAAACTTTTCTCACGCTACATGACTGACTCTTCCGCGAATACCCCCTTTAGGAGGGGTACTATGTCTATATCAGTAAAGGGGGTTGCACCGTACCAGTATAGGCTAAAGCCGCGCCCCCGCAAGTCCTGGAGCGGGGTAGTACTGGGGGGGGGTCTAGTTTGTACGTAGCCAGAAAACTTCTCTAAAGTTTTCGAAAAAATCTGCTAAAAAAAACGTCGGTTTTAAATAAAAACTGAATAATGCCCCCAAAGTATCGTTTTGGGGAAAAATTTCCCCTACCGCCTAAACCCCGGAAAACCTTTTAAAAAATACCCTTTTTATTATAAAAATCATTTTGTTGGGGGGGAGTTTTTAACATCAATTTTTAAAAAGGGAAAAGAAAACACGAAATGGAAAAACACCCTTCTGTCAATTAATGAAATTTATCATCATCGGGGGAAATTTTTTCCCCAATTTGCGGCATTGTTGGGGTTTTTTAAATTTTTTTCTTAATTTATCTACCCCCTTGGCTTTTAATAAAAAATTTTCCCCAAAAATAATTTTAAAAAAACCTGTTTTTCGTTCATTCCCCTTTTTGGGGGAACTATCAAAAAATTTTTAAAAAAAGATATCCGCCCCCTTTTTTTGGGGAAAATAGCTTTTCCCCCTCGGGGCCAACTTTTTTTTTTGGGGGGGTATAAACCCCGGCATTTTTTATGGAAAAAAACGGGTAGAACTTTGGAACTTTGTAATTCAGATTGCATGTAAAAAGGGGGGTCCTCTTTTGGGCAATAAAAGGGAAATGACCCTTTTTCTCTCTCATCTTCTGCTTTAAAAGGGTTTTCCAAATTTTACAATTTGTAGCCATATTAAACTCATATTCCTGCTCTCTTTTTAAAGGGTCATAGGTTGCTAATTATTATATAGTTATTATAAAGACGTTTTTTAATCATCCTCTAATAACTGTATAAAATTCTCCCTGACCTGCTCTTTATCCTCGAAAAACAGAAAAAAGTCAAAAAAAAGAATATTTAATATAAGAAAAAAGAGTAAGGTATTTTTGATGGGTACGTACTGTATATGACTTCCAGTTAAAAACCATCTCAAAACCCCCTAGCAATCGGTTTTTTAATAGTTTCTGATCCATAAACAACAAAAAGGACTTTTTTTTCTCGAAATTTTTTTAAAATTTTAAATATATTCCAGGGACCCCCTTTACCATATTTTTTTTTTTAAATTTTTTTCCTTTTTGGAATTTAACCGAAACGTGACCGTCCTTTCTTAAAAGGGGGTTTTAAAATTTTTTCCCCGGGAAAAAAATATGTTAAACACCCCCCCCAAAAAAAATTTTATACCATCATGATTAGATAATTGACTTGAGAGCAAACGTAAAGTTTCTTATTAAACAGTAATGATTATTTTAGAATCGTCCCCTTATTAATAACAAATTAACATGTCTATCTCTGCGGTTTTTATAATGCAAAAAGGCCCGACAACTTCAATAATATTCTTACCATTTTCAAACACTTTATCAAAATAAACATTATAGGAAAAATTTTTTTTAAGTTTTCAAACTTTTTATATCTTTAAAGTCATAGGGAGAGCTTTTCTTTCCCCCCAAAAACCCCTTCATTCTCAAAAAGGGTGATAGTTCGCAAAATTTTTTTGCATGTTGAGACATGCACCCGGTTAATGACAAACTGACCATCTGAAATACTCTTGATCGGGTTTTGGATGTTTAAAACAACTAGCTTTCCCCCCCGTCTCCTTAGGTAATGGTAAGTATGAGGATACTCCAGCTGGGTTTGGGGTTTATTCCCTTTCTTCTAAATGTAAGAGCTGTTCCAAAAGGCCCCAACCCCCAACAAAAAAAAAAATTTTTAAGGGGAAAATTTTTTAAACCCAAATTTTGGGTTCAATTTATTTAAAAATTAAAAAAAAACTTTATAAAATTATTAATGCATAAACTTTTTTTCCCGGGGAAATTTTTTTCCTTTCGTTCGGATCCAAAAAAGTTCAAAAATTTTCCCCCCAAATCCGTGTGCTCCTCCAAAACCCCAAAATTTTTTGAACGACTTGACCTCCCCCATTCCCTCTCTTAGGAGGAAGCGACCGGGGCCACCAAATTTTTTGGGGTTTTTGGGAAACGCTGGAATTTCTCCCCCAACTTTTTTAAAAATTTTTTTCCCAAAAACTCCCCAAAATCTCTTCACGCTGGTGGGATCCTTTCTGGATGGCAGTCAGGGATGTCGCAATCCGGTTCCCCCAAGGCCCCCTTTTTTCAAAAAGAATTCCCCTTTCCCCTGCTCCCCCGGGGGTTAGATCGATGAAATTTGGGGGGCAAATGCCCTTGGGGTTTGGACGGGGGTAAAACCCGGTTACACACCCCCCAATACTGCGTGGTAGACGTCGATGGTTCTGTAAATAAAATTTTAAAATTATTCTCCTGAATCTAAATAAATTTTTTACCACAACTCACCTTCGAAGGTCAAATTAACCTTTTTGCATGCTGTTACCCGTCAAGGCCTCTGCTTTGCGTTTTCTTTCGGAATTAAGAAAAAATAATTTTAATATTTTTACAACATTTAAATTTACTTTTCTTTCTAAAATTTAAAAAAATATTAAGTATTTTTCAGCATTTAGTTTTTAATTTACACCACTATTTAAAAATTTTAATTTCCTTGGTGGAGCTCCTGTTTATCACGAACTGACGTTCAATCCCCTAAGACTTTAATACAGCTCCACACACTTCACTGTTTTTAACACCGGGCGGCGTCAGCATGCCGCTTTAAATTATCAGCTCTGGGATGAGCAGGCACAATTTGACAGGCATTTTCTTGAAAAACAAATGTTTTTAGACTACTGTTAAATATAAAGGGACATTTCCCCAAAAGGGCTTAATACAAATATTTAAAACCCTAATATGTGAGTTTTAATCTTAAACCATAATAAAAAAAATATTTTTTTCAATCGGTTGATAAATAAAAAAAGTTTGGGCCCTTGCCGAAAGGATTTTATACAGATAACTTTACTCAACTAATTTTATGTTAACACCCCTTAATCAGAATAAACAATTTTTTCAATTGAATAATAAATAACAAAGATACGTGATGTAATGTCAGAAAGGCCTTATGCAAATAAAATTTTACTCAACTAAGTCATGTAGTTTAACACTCTTAATCAGAATAAAAAAATTTTTCAATCGAATGATAGATAAACAAGTTATACATCAATAGACCAAAGGGCTTTATGTATTTAAATTTTTACTCAACTAATTTATGGTTTAACACCCTTAATGGAATAAAAAAATTTAAATTAAAATCGAATGATAGATAAACAAAATACATCAATAGGCCAAAAAAGGCTTTATGTAAAATTTAAAATTCACTCCAATTTTTGGTTTCCCTTAATCGGAATAAAAAATTAGTTTAATCGAAAGTAGATAAAAAAGGGTTTACATCAATGGCCAAGGGCTTTATGTAAATTTAAAATTTACTCAACTAATTTTTTGTAGTTTAACACTCTTAATCAGAATAAAAAAAAATTTTTTTAATCGGATGAAATAAACAAATTATACATCAATAAAAGGGCTTTATGTAAATTTAAAATTTTCTCAAAAAAATATGTATTTTAATATTCTAATTCTTTAGCGAAAGAACGACGAATTAATCCGGCAAATAGGAGCTGAGTTATGCGGGAAAAACATATAAGGACCTTTGAAAAAGGTGGAGATGATCAAAAGTCGTTTTTGAAAAACTTTAGAAAAATCTTCCAAATACGGGAAAATAACTTATCCCGGTATTTAAAAGATCTTTCATATAAAACCTTTTTTAAAAAAGTTTTTGACATGGATATATTAAAAAATACTATTTTTGAAAAACTAAAAATGGGTTTTTTAATAAAACCCGATTTTAATTTTTAATATGAAAATTATATATCTGATGTAAAATAATCTAAAAATAATAATTTTTAATGAATGTTGCTATTATGGATAATTTTTAATTTTAAACATTTTCTTTTTAAATAGACAAAGGTTTAATAAAATAAATATTTAAATTGAGTTAGAAAAATGAAATTAAACCTATTTTTTATTACTTAAATATAAAAATAAACAAACAATTTAAGAAAATTATATTTCTTTAACAGCAAGTGACTTGTAAGAACAAAAATAATAATAAAAAAGTTTAAGTTACCCAAAATAAAATATTTTTCCCAAATTTTTTACTTTTAATTAGTTTAGTTAAAATCAACCAAAAAAACCCAAAAATGAATAAAGGATACTAAATTTTAATCTTTTTATCTAAAATAATTGATTAAAATACTTTTTAATTTTATTAAAAAAAGAATCTAATTTTTCGCTTTTTTGGTTATATTTATTAAAATAAATAAAACAAATTAACTAAAACAAAAAATTGCAAAAATTACATAAATAAAACATTATTTTTCCTTTTTTTTACATTAAAGCTTCAGAAAATTTATATAGAACAAAAAAATTTTTATTTTAACAAGACCTTTAATTAACATTATATAAACTTTTCGTTTAAATACCATACTTTTCAAGTTATAAATGAAACCTATTTTCGGAAAAGTTTTTTTACACTTGGAATTTAAAAAAATATACCATTTTTTAAAACCTTAAAAAAGGGGATTAAAATAAAATTTTTGATCTTTAATATTAATATGAAAATTATATATCTGATGTAAAATAATCTAAAAAAATAATTTTTAATGAATTTGTATTTTGGATAATTTTTTGATTTTAACATTTTGCTATTTTAAATGGGGAAATTTTGGTTTTGGAAAATAATGAAATTAAAACCCCATTTGCAATAAATAAAAAAACCCCATTCAAGTATCACCACAAACGTCACAAATATTAAAAATAGAGTTCAAAAATTGGCCAAAAAAAATCACTTTTTTAATATTTGTAACACGTCGGCTGCAACTGGTGGTATGAAGTTTTTCATCTATTATTGGTATTTATACTCTCGAGCGTGAGAACAAATTTTTCTAAATTTTCGTTAAAAATAATTGTGAGAACTTATAAATTATCATTCGATTTAATTGGTAAATAATATTTTGTTTATCCCTGTTATTTACGCTGAGACGTGGAATAAAAACAACCTTTTATTTTATAATTGGTAAATAATATTTTGTTTATCGTTTGTTATTTCCGCTGAGGGTGTGGGAATGCAAAACAGCTTTTTATTTTTATTGTTATCAATTTTGTTATTTGTGAACTTTTGATGTCATTACTTAGGAAAAATATATTTATTTTTTGCTTTTATTATTTTTTTTGGGAATACAGAACGTGGGAAGCGGTTTTTGTCTTAAGTTATTATTTTCTCATAAAAGTTTAGCTTAACAATTTTATTTATTCATACTCTCGTAATTTTTCTTTAATATATTGAAATTTTGGCAGCGGCCCCTTCAACGGAGGATGTCACATATTTAACACCCGTTTGGTGTTTGATAAAAGGGTTTTTATCTATATATTTGACTTTTGATAAAGCTCTTGATTTTAAGCTTTGATGTTGGCATTTGACATTCGCCATTTTTTATATTATTGACGTTAGCAATTATTCTTTGACTAAGTTTTATTTCCATTAAGCGTCGACAGATACAACGTTACATTAATTTTAAAATTTAAGCTGAACGTCTTAGGCTCATCATCGGGTTAAATTCCGATTTTAGTCGATAGCATCCGAACGGTATGACTTAAGGTTTCGCGTTTGCGCAAATCCGAAAAGGTTTTGGGGTTAAATATCCTACACATAACAATCATTTTCTGACATTCGGTGTTTACCGTTTGACGTTTGAAGTTTGATGTTTAATGTCATATGGTTTTGACGTGTGACGTTTAACATTTAGCATTTAACTTTGATCACCGCCATTTTTTTAGCGCATGCGTAAGACTCTAAGATATTTCTCCCTACACATAGCCCCAACTTTTCCAAGTCACAGGTCGGCCTATAGCGTTTGATATTTGGCATTTGACATTTGGCTGTCCATTTTCCGCTGAAATACCCCTAAAACCCTCACCCAAGATTCCCCAGATTTTCTAAATCACATGGTTTTTGGGCATATGGCGTTTAACAGACATTTTACATTTATCACCGCCATTTTTTTATACATCACAATATCTAAATTACATCTCACCCAAATTCCTAGATTTTCTAAGTCAATGGTTTTTTTTACATTGACGTTTGACATTTTGGCATTTGACAGCTGATAGCCGCCATTTTTTAGCGCTGCGCAATACCCCTAAATAAACCTCCCCAAATTCCAACTTTTAAATGAACGTCAAGATTTCAGATATAAAACTCCCCGGAGGTAGGGGCATAAAAAACCCATCTCTCCCTACCGGGGCGGAAAAGTATCCCTTTCCTCACTTGTTAAAATAAATAAATATAGGATTTTTTTCAAATACTTTTAACTGACCTACTAAACTTATATTGTGATAAGTTACGTCGTCAATTCTTCCTGGACCAGCGATTTTATGAGTTTTAATATGAATACCTTATCTCCTCCAAACCCGGAATTTTGGAAGGTTACTTGTTTACACTGTTTGCTTCTACTGGTTTGTCAGGGGCCAAATCCAACCTGTAAGCGAATGATTTTTTTACACAATTTTAATACTTAAAATAAACAAATATAAATTTTTAAAAAAAACAAATTATGATATTATTTGCTTAATAGGTAATAATATTATTTTAAATACAACGACAAATATTTTATTAAATAATAACCCAGACACACAAAAAAATTTGGGGGGTCTAGGTGTCACCTTTTGTGACTACAATTTTCTGGCATATTTTTTTCGCTGAACACGAATGTGAAATCAAAATGAGGTCAAACAGCAAAAACCAAGAAAAACCCAAAAACCGAATGGTCATTTACCGGCGAAACCTGTTACCACGGAATGTTTGGACTACAATTTAAACTAAAGATAAAAAAATCATAAAACAAAAAATAAATCTTTATAAATTGTCCATATAAAAAATTATATAAACACTTTTGACACGATAAACGATGAAGGAGACATAAGCAAAATGGTAATTTTGACAAAAATTTCGTTCAAAAGGAAAACATTTTATTGATTTTTTAAGATTATTTGTCTTAAAGTACCTATATTACTTTCCCAAAATCTTCAATGAGCTTAAAAATATTTTTTGACTTTATTTAAAAACCCTTTATGTTATATTAAACCCCACTAATTGACCTTTCTTTTTTATTTTTCAATTAATTATATTTCAAACTTAAAGGTATAAAAAAATCAAAATGCCTCAAAAAATTTTTAGTGAAGAAATTTGTTTTTTTAAAAAAAAATCAAGTGTTGGTAGGGGGCTGCTACCCTTTAGCCAGTCCTCAAATTTCTTATTTGAGGACCCTTTTACAAACAATAACACAGTTTTCCATAGTGCCTCAAGAACCTACCCAAAATTGTTCATCAGCTCTTCGACTATAATAAAATATTATTATGCAAATATATGGCACCATCTAATAAATCAAAAAAGTTCTATTTAAAAAGCTTAAGCCCAAAAATAAAAATAATCTCTTCTCCCATTTAAGGTAAAAAAATGTAGTCCTAATTTTCTAACCACCTGGTTTATTATGCATATTATGCATATTATCTATATGGCATTATTATGCATACACAAAAACAAATAAAATTTGACAAAAAAAGCCATTAAATAAGGTTGTTGTGCTATTATATTATATACATAGAAATAAAATTGCCTATTACAGAAAAAAGAAACAAAATGTTTGGCCGGCATCCGAAAAAATAGGTGATAAGACAAATAGGCTTTTAGTTAAACAATAGAGTTGGAAACCTAAGATATAGGGCCAGTTGCTTGCCTGATCAATCATTTGATGAATTATTTAAATATACTATAAATACTTACTGAAAAACTTAATCCATGAGATCCGTGACATTCTAAATCTTTTATAATATAATTTTTTCCATCATTTATTGCAACACAATCATCTTGGTTATAAATAACTGAGTGCTCAACTAAAACGTTATCGGAGGTATTAATATCAAAACCATCAGTGTTTTAGCTTCATAACCTTCTGGAGCAACACCCTAATTGGAGAAAATATAATTAATACATTTTTTTAACTCTTATAGTAGATTTGAAATGCGTGAAAGTTCAAAAAAATAGTATTTTTGGAACTATAGTAGGCATTTGGTTTTTAATTCGTTCACAATTTTCCACAATTAACTAAGTATACTTACAGGATCGCCGGCTCGGTTATCAATAACAAAACCACTTATGTGCAAGTTTTTTGAGTTTCGTATGGAAACGCAATTTGAGGGAGAGTTTAATATATTAAGATATTTAATTTGAGAGTTTGTTGCTTCAATGCTCATCAAGTAGGTCTAAGGCCTACGTCGTGACCATGCCAGTATTTTGCGCCTTGACCATCAATTCGTGACCTTCAAAGAAAATTAAGTATTATCTTAATGTAAAGAAATTTAATTTAAAACTGTAAATTCCATTTTCTAGTAATATAATTTAGGATATCATCATCAAAATTAGAAAAATTAGAAATTTCCCTACAATAAATATTTGAACTTGGTAAAACACATTTAATATTAAATCAAAAATATAATGATTATACTGCTAGACCCTGAAATCAAAATCTTGTATTTCTTCGTAAAATAAAGTTAATGGATTTAAAAACTGAACCCATTGGTAAAGAATCTTTAACTCTATTGTTTAAACGTATCTAAGGTTTTGTACCTTTTGCCGGTCTAAACTTTGTACTTGGATCATTAACTATTTGTCTTATCGAAATCAACTTATTATAGTGGGTGGTCTTTATTAACCTTTTATAAGTAAATTAAGCTAATTTGTTATTAGTTTTGTTACTAGTACTCTACATTCATTTATCCATTTTTGTAAACCTTGCCCTGATTTGAATAGAATGGGCAGAAAATACAACTTTATCTTTTTTAGCATCTTCCATTTTTATTGGGGCACCGAAAATGTATTTATATTTTACACAGCCCTGCTTGTTGCTAATAGGAAAACCAGTCTCCGTTTCAGGTTTATAAACAACCAAGTTTGAGAACAATTTACCTGTTAAAAAGCTTAAATTTTTGTTTCAAGCAAAAAAGTATACTCTTAAATTAAAGGGCATCTTTTTAATTTAAGTGTACACTTATTTATTTAAAATAAATTTAATTAACATAAACAATTTATTTTTAAAACATAATTATACTGAACTCTTAAAATGCCATAAAAAATTGTTTCCTAAAAGTCCAATTAAATTGAAAAAAATCTTAAAAATATATTAAATTTGTGTTTAAGTTGCCTTAAAAAAAAAAAAATCTTTTGCAGCAATCAAAACTTACGGCTTAATTTTTTTTTGTTTGTTATTTTATTAACATAAAGACCTTAGACAATTATTTTATAAGTTTAGATAAATTATTTTTAGATAAATTTTGTATCGTAAAGGGATTTTGTTTACTTATTAAATACCGATTAAAAAATAATACTTAAATTACTCTTAAGTACTCAATCTTTAATTGTTATTAACGACTTTAAAGTGATATAGATAAATTTAGAAAACACAGTTTTGCATAAACAAAATAAACTAGTCATAGAAACAAGTGTATTTAGTAGATGTCTTAAAGGACCTATTTTTAATTAAAAAAAGGATATGTTTACATTAACGCTCAGTACACCTAAGTAAGTTGCCAAAGTCACGATTTTTAAATTACAAATGCCCTCTACTAGTTTTGACAACCTACTAAAAACACACAGGAATATATTTAAAAATTATGCCTGAAGTATTTTATCTTGTACCCCGTCAAAAGAGCCTTGGCAAAAATAGCACCAAATATATAGCCCCGATGGAACTGCCCTTGCTTTCAACAAAAGAAATTTTCTAAATAGACCATAGATAAAATATCCCTATACAAAAACTACCCATAAATCTTGTCGCCAAACATACTTAGGCGATCAGGGTACTGCTCCTTTAACCTCGCTAAATTAACATACTATTTCAAGAGGTCGGTAGAGATAGGGCTTTCTTCATATCACATTTTTATGAAAACTTTGAGTTTGAATTTGGGCCATTTATTTATATTTAATTAATAAAATTAAGCATCTGTATTTATAAATATAATGAATTGGTAAGATAAAAAATCAAAATTTGGGAAATACCAAAAAAATCTAAAACCTGTCATTTTAAAATTTGAATTTTTGTCATTTTCAGTTTTTTTTTCCTGATCTTTATTTAAAAAAATTATAGATGCGCGTTGTGTACAGCCATGCTTGTTTGCACGGTCAAACAGCAAAGGCTGTTGTAGACAATAAAAGTTTTTTCCAAATGAGTTTAATTTCTTATAAACAATTTGGTTGATTGCAAATTACTAGATCTCTAAATAAATAAATAACCCCGGCTTATTTGCAGACCTCCTAATTATAAAGCAACCAATTGTGCAAGCAAATCTATATACAGGGTGTAAAAAGTATTATGCCCACGATTTTAATAAGCGATAGTGAAGTTTAAAACAAGTCGAAAAGTTTATATAACATATGTATCAAAACTTGACAGATATTTTTCTAAACGATGTCAAAGTTACGAACTTTAAAAGCGGTTATTTCGGAAAACTTTAACAACTGGAAACTTTTGTTTTTATCGCTTATTAGTAGATTAATTTGCTAATAGAATGAACTTAGTTTTAAATGTTTTAGCCTACAAATGAAAAAAAAAGAATTCAATAATTTTTCTTTTAATTAAAAATTTAAAAAACAATTGGCAGCAGAGCTACCTAAAAACCTTGTGCGTGAAGTAAAGTCAGTTGTATATTGTGCTCACTGGCCCGGCCGCGATATTTTTGTTTGTTTTTAAATTGGAGAAATATGCCGATAGTTTTAAATTTAAGACAACCGTAGTGCAAGTATACCAAAGAGATTATGAACGGAATGTGCTACCGAGAATCTTATTCTTTAAGCAAAATAAAAAAGTGCTGTTTTAAAACATAATAATTTGTGTTCTTAAAAGGGACATTAAGCCTATTCCTGTGGTAAGTACAATTATTTTTTAAATACAAATAAAAACAATAATTTGTTTCTACTTAAATTTAATTTTAAATTAAATATTAAAGTAAACGCAAAAAGTAATTTTTATTATTTGTATGTAAATATACATCTTCTTAAAAAAAGTATAAATAGACAAAACCTCGCAAAAAACCTTCGACGTTCGACTCGCTGCGATGAAACGGGCGCAATGTGGCCAACTTTGTTAAACTTTGAAAGGCCATATTTCAAAAACAATTAACTTTTGACCCATATGTTCTTGGTTTTTTCGACTTGTTTTGAGCTCTACTATTTACCTTTAAAATCGTGAGCAGCATACTCTTTACACCCTGTATATTAAAATAATTTATTATTTCATCATAACTTAATTCATTTATGGTTCAAATAAATAAATAATATTAGAAACATTTACTTTAACCAACGATAAAATGGCAAATTAAGTAAATAACTTGTTTTGTTTAAACAAGTACACAACAAACATGTTATTGAAAGTTTAAAAATAATAAAAAAAACATAGGCGAAAATTATAGCTATAAATTTATTTTCCAAATATATTTTAATTTATATTGTTAGATCATTATTTTACAGCATAAAGTGACTTTACATCCATGTAATTTATAGTTTTATTAGTTGATAAAGTGTTTACTCTAAAATAAATACTATAAAATACCATTACCTAGCTAAGCAAAAGATATTTCTGAATAAATAATAATTTTTTATATTAAAAAATTGAAAAATAAATTAAATTATATTAAAACTATTATGTTAAAAGTTATATAAACAATACAGCATTAGCAACCGGTTGCGCGCACAAGCTCCGAGTTTCCAGCGAGTCGAGCATCATCCTATTCAGAATAGAATAACTAAAGCTCAGCGAAAAATTAACGTTTATATTTATCTTGACTAGCGGAAAAATAATAGTAAACTAGACTAATGATAATTTAAACTTTATTTTGTGAATATGCATATAACAAATTACTTTGCATTTTTTCATGAAACATTAGGCATTTTATCAAATGTATCCTTTTCCAAAATTATTTTTAAGGGTTCTATCTTATACAGTTTTGAAGCTTAGACCCCATGCTTTAAAATAAAGGGTTGTAAAGCTTATTACCCTTATTAGGAGCCGAGATATGATCGGATAAGCTCGGAAAACTCGCTATGTTGCATTTTTGTTTTTAACTTTATTAATATTCCAGTACTGATCGATGGTTTTTAATTTTTCAAAAGTCATTTCTTTGTATTTTTTCTTAAAATAAAATCCATTTTTAAAAATATTTTTTTAGGTTATCTGCGAGCTATACCTTTTTAAACAATAAACTTGTCAATAATAATTTTCAGACCAACTTTTGTACAAAGCAGGTTGAATATTTAGTTTCAGCAGCTTAATATATGTTTGGTAGTCAGGTCAAATTAGACCAAAAATAAGACTAAAGGTACATAAATTTACATAGGCTAAAAGTGAGTTAAATCATTGAAAACATAATAAAAAATAACATTTTAAAATTCCCCATTGTTCCGGTACGTAGAAAAAAAATTACTCGAGGTCAAAGGTCAAAAAGATTGGTTTTTCGCGATTTTTTTAAAACAATAGGTATTATCGAAAAATGACCTTAAAAAATATTGTAGATCCTAAAATTATCTATAAAAAAGGTATTATTATTATTTTTTTTCTAAAAGCAACCGTTCCTAAGGAATAACGTTTATAAAAGTTGTAAGCGTCATTGTATGCACACGTATCCACGTCACCTCTGAGGTAGCGTATTTAGCGCGTTTTTTTAACGTGGTTTCTCCAGTAGGCCCATTCCACCTTACTGTTGTGATTCTGTTAAATTGAAACTATTGCATAATAACAGATATTCGCAAGGGTTGCAACTGATGAAAGCGATGGAAATTAAAAAACAGTAGAAAAATGTATTAGTCCGATTCATAATCTTTAATTACTTCTTCTTGTTGTTCTTGTTCTTGATCTTCTTCTTCTTCTTTTTCGTTATCCTCGATATAAGTGAATTGCGTCAGTAGCGATGTATCGCATGTATGTTCGTCAGTATCAAACAAATCATCTGCTGTTGGTGATTCAACATTAGAACACGACCGTCCTTGACAATTCGTGCATGCCAGAGAACAAAACCGTCCAACTTTTTTGCAAACACATTTAGCACTGCATTCCTTTTTATAGTTGCAAAAAATTGTGTTTAGCAGTTTTTTCGGCGCAAGTGGGTGTAAAGTCTAAATTGGTTCTAATGTATTATCGAATGTTATACAACTTCCAACCCCAATCTTTTGGGTCTAGTGATGACCAAGCCACACTTGAACTTGGTAATATACTCAAAAAAAGAAGTTGGTGAGCAGCAACTGAGGTTAGAGGAAGACAAGCTAATTGCACTTGTTTTTTTATTTCGAGTGTTTTTATCAAAACATGCATATCGATACTTATCTAATTATGGAACTGGGTTTCATTTTACCTGATATTCTTATAGTTATACTTATGTATATTTTATATTTTAAATGTTAGTTACAATCACCGATGGAAAAATGTGTTTACTTATATTACAGCTACAAAGGTGTTTAATGTGTATATACGTGACGTACTTATGCACACAATGACGCTTACAACTTTTTGAATCGTTATATCTCAGGAACGGTGGCTATGGGGAATTTTAAAATGTTATTTTTAATTATGTTCTAAACAATTTTACTTACTTTCAGCTTGATATAAATTTATGTACCTTTGAATGGCTAGTTTGACCGGAGTATGGATATCTTCTGAATATTAGCGCGTTCTGCCAACAAAAATATACGCTTTAAATTCTTACCATATGTTTAACATTACGTTTAGACGTATCTATACTTTTGCATACTGCTTAAAGTGAAGCGTAAAGTTTGGTTAAATATCCCAACAAACACCATTAAACCCTAAAATATTATCCTAAAAGTTTAACCACGCTAGTATGGTACTTACCAGTGTGTCCAATAACATCCAGATTATTTCCTTTAATGGTAATTTGGTAGCCCTTAAAAGAAGAAGGTACGAATGTCAAAGTTCCAGAAAAAGTAAGTTTGGTGCCATCCTGCAGATCAAGTAAAAGTGTCGTGTTGGCAGGAACTGTCATGTCTTTTATATTTAGTGTTTGGCATGATTTAATTGCGTTGGCAACTTTACTGTAGTCAGATACTGTGCAATCATCACCAAATACAAAAGTAGGTGAGAATAAGACAAGCAAGCCTAACACGGATGCTGTTACAGACCACATTTTGTTATGTAAAAAAAATGTTATATGCCAGTTTCTAACTAAAATATAACTACTACCCATATAATACAAAAAAAGCTAAACTACTTGCATAAGTGCATTATCTTTATCTTAAAGAATTAAGTACTTAAAAATTAAAAAAATAACATCATAGAAGTCAAAGTTTATTTTACGCAAATGCACAGGGTTGCACAAAAAGATAAGTTAAATGTTTATTTTCAAATTTTAAATACAGTATCTTTCTTACAGTCAATTTAATACTAACTAAAACTGATATATTAATAATATAATTCAAATATCGCATTATGCATGTATATGGTTTAAGGATTCTTATCGCAATTTCTTTTTTTGATTACTTTTTTTGGTTAAGAAAATGTTTTTAAAAATACAATGTTTGTGTTTTTTATCTTTATGACAGTCTACGAAGGCTTGTATAAGTCCTAAGTAATAAATATCGTACAATTTTCTCCTGTTCCATCAACCTTTTAGACAACTTGATAGTTATAAAAATAACCACTACCTCTTGTCTGGGTACCACAGACAACAGCACGTGGCTTCGCCGGATAGTCATTCGTCCGACTACCAACCTCGTCTGACGGTGTTTAACTTTGCTTATCTGGGCCCATATTCTTAACTTTAAAAGAAAATCACACGTTCTTTTCTTTTCCACTTCCCCGATTTTTTATTAATTCTGAAGACAGTATTTTTGAAAGGACTTAATAGAAAAAAGAATGGAAATTAAGAGGTTGCGTTGCCATGTCTAAATAATAAATATGAACCAATGAAAATAAAAATAATTTTGACAATCATAAATCTAATTAAGGATATTTTGACAGTTAGGAATAGGATGTTGCATCTATGGAGCCATTCATTGCTTTGCTTTTAAAGAAAAGTTATGAATTTTAAATTAAATAAAAACTTTTAATCATCCCATTAATAAACCTGTACATTTTTATTTGATTTGGTTTTAAGGTATTTCTGTAAAAATTTATTTTTGTCTTTTTCTTTTACAATTAGTGTTTAAAACTGAAGTGCTAGCCTTGTGGCTTTAAAACAAAACCAAATAGAGTTTTGCATTATTATGTGCTGCAAAAAGTAAAAAACAAATGTTTTTTTTAATTAATTTTATTTTTAATATTTAACAATGTACTTTATTTATTAAAATCATTTGCCATTAAGGCCGAATGTTTCGACCAGCAACTAGATCATGATTTTCCAAAACGGTTTGTTTTGGTTTTTACACATTTATTCACTAGCAAAAAACACAACATGCATGGACAATTTTTTCTGCTATTGTAGGACTATAGGGGTAGAGTCTGTTATCAGTTGAATGATAATATTATCCATTTTCTCAATATAAAAGTAGATAATATATTTAAAAGGAAAAATAAATACCGGCATTAATTATTAAAAGCCGCATTTTTTACTATTTTTTTTATTTTTCTTGGTCTGTACCAGGAAAAATTATTTCTATCGCTTTTCAATAGAATTGTTTTAAAGAATACAGTATTTTCTTGGCCACGCCCACTTGTTCCATTTTTTCTTTCAATTTCTATTCCCTAAAACTCAAGTGCCTCTGTAGTAGGAGAGCTGGTGAATAATATTGAGTTGGTCCTTGAAGCACTTTGAAAATTTGCGGAATTGTCCTCGAAGGACCCCCAAACATAAAATTCAAGGTCTGGGGTAGCGGTCCCCTACCAACTCTTGATTTTTTTAATTCAAGTTTTTGTGTCATTGTCCTTGAAGGACCCCTTATCATAAAAGTCAAGGTCTGGCTGAAGGGTAATGGCTCCCTACCAACCTTTGTTTTTTTTTAGTATAAGGGTTGATAGGGGGCCGCTACCAGACTAGTAGGAGAGCTGGTGAACAATTTTAAGTAGGTTCTCAAGGCATTTTGAACATTTGTGTAATTGTCTTTAAAGGACCCCTAAACCTAAAAGTCAAGGTCTGGATGAATGGTAGCGGCTCCCTATCAACCCTTGATTTTTTTTAGCCAGACCTTGACTTTAATATTAAGGGTTCCTTTAAATATAATAACACAAATTTGCAAAGTGCCTCAAGAACCTACTTAAAATTGTTGGACTACTAGCACTGACGGGAATTGATATTTTAACAAGGCTGAAGCCGAATACCCATTTACAAGTAAGCAATTAGGTCTTCTACAATAACAATTAAACCTTAAATTAAACCAAAGTAGGCAAAAAATAGGTTCTACCAAATTGTAAAAGTTATTTGGGGACGTAAATGTTTTTTTCTAGTTAAAACAAAAACATTTTAAATATCTAAACAATAATTACTAGAATTTATTAAATATCGCTTAAAAATTTGTTAAGCTACGTTTACACTACCAAAACTCCCTAGCAAAAGTCACCAGGTCGTTACTCGTTTCGAGTGAAATTTCGCACTACCCAAAACAAAGCGCAATTCAGAGTAAAAAATAGCGCGAGTGGGGCAAGCTGCCTTTAGTTTTGCTTTCGCAGCCAACATGGAATCTTGTTTTGTTCCTCCAGCCGCTGCAGCCGCGTTTATCGTCATGTCAATGTTATTATTGAAAAAAAAAGAAAAGAAGAAAAATCGCCGCCCTTAACAACGGTGACGCAAACAATTATTCCTTGGAGGAAGCCAATATGAAAACAACCTTATGAGAGAAATTGTAAAGAAACCCATTTATGATACAATTAAGAACTTCGTCTGCTTAAGGAACATAATATTTTAAACAAGTAGTTTTACTGATCAGTCAAATAATTGGAAAATAAGATGCAATATTCAGAGCAGCAGTAACAGTGAAAGAAAGGTTGGCGGTCACACTGCGTTTCTCAGCAACAGGTCCTGATCCAGTGACTCGGCTCTTATTTTAATTCAACCTTTCTTTGGTATGATCTCAGTAGCGCATTTATCTTTCCTTTCACTGTAGAAATAGAAAAGTTTTGTTGAGAACTTATTTCCTTTCACGCATCTTCTTTATTATTGTAATTTAAATAGTTCTGGTTTTTCAGATTCCACATAAAATCTCGATTTTTGTAGAGCTCGATGAGCTGCAAGCACTGTTCTTGATTTATCCCTCGCAGAACTATGGGGACCACATTTACACTGAGCAAAACTTGATGGGCAAAATTCTTTCATGCCTTTCAAACTGACTGAGGTCCGGCTACTAGCGAGGGCCCTTACCCCGCAATTACTCAGGGGTAAGGAAGCGTCTACACTAGGCGCAATGCCCTCGCGAAATTATTTCGCGACAAAATTGCGCCTAGTGTAAACGCAACTTTACACAGTAACTTAACAGAATTTGACACAGTTAGGACATTTTCCAACTAATATTTGTAGAAATCCCTAACACAGTATTTTTGTTAAAAATTGACTTATCATTATAAATATGCGTTACAGTCATTAATAAATAATTTTTGGAAAAAAAAGCTGCCGCAACCTTTTTTTAAGTTAAAAAATTAAAAAAAAATCATTAATATTAATATTTTCCATAATACTAAGTTCATCAATTTACCTGAAGTACTGATTGCCATATCTGAAGTGTTTATGGTCCCTAAATTAATATTATCTTGTTTTTAATCATATTAAAGGAATTTAAATTGTTATTATTTAGTAACTCAGTTAGAATAATAAAAATTTCAAGTTGTTTAAATTAAACTCATCAATATTTTTTTTATTGTCACAATAAGAGTCTAATCTAAGGTTGCCATTAAATATTTTGGTTATAACAGACACTATTAGACAAGTAGCATTTTCTTGTTTTTTTTTTCAGCTGGAAAACTGTTATTTAATGTTTTTTTCCAGTTTAAGAAATTATTGGAAAAGCTATGGTTGTCAAAAAATACAAAATAAATTTAAGGACATACATTTAATTTATTTTATTCTGGCTGCGGATACATTGCCCCTACTAGTCTAATATTAGGGTTTTGTTATATTAAGATATTAACATGGTAAATTATTGTTGGCCAAAAACTGGTATGCTTTTTGCTCAGTTACTTGTCCAGCAAGAGCCCGTACCTCCAGACTTATATCATAACATAAAAACTGCATAATGTCCCCAACAAGATTGTAGAAACGATTGGCTACTAAAAAGTTGGAATCATCATGGCTTTGGCAGGTGACAGATAGCAAAGGTGCATAAAATTGCTATCCAGTATCGTCAAGTATTAAGCTTAAAGTTTTTATATTTTATTCGCGATACTATTATAAACCACGTTTTTTATTCCGACAATTAGTATCACGGCAACCCTCTCCAGACAACCTTAAACTTAAATAAAATGTAATTGTGTTTACCCTATCATATAAAAGCTGCCTTTTATATACAGTGGAAGTCCCTTAAATTAAATTCGATAAATCAAACACAAGGTATTTTTTGGAAAAATGCTCGGACCCTTCGGTTTGTCTTCACGCTTTTTCTATGAAAGATATCTTTATACAGTATGTCCCAAACTTGAAATATGACGTTATTGCTAATTAAAAAGAAATAGAATTTAGGTTTTTTAAAAGTATTTTTAAAGCACTAGTTTTACGTAACTGCCCAATTTCAATTTTTTTTTGTGTTTGCGAGATACTACTTTATTTGTTGAATGGATTAAAATAAGGTAAGCAAAAAGTATTTACTACAGTTTATAATAGTATAGAATAGTTTTGTATGTACTGAAGAAACATTATCATTGTGAATAAAATATAGTTAATTTTTTAAATACAATTCTGTCATTTAGTATATTTTAAAGACCTCAAAATAAAATATTTAAATTGGGCAGTTATGTATAACTTAATATAACCTTTAGGATTACTTCCAAACTTGATATTGTTTATTAAATTTAGAGACTTGCACTGTAAATAAAACTAAACTTTTATATTATATTTAAAATTGATTTAAAGCTTAAGGGCACTCGAAGGGGGGTTACCACAATACTAAGCGTCGGCAATCCATAACGTGATTTTCAATATTATCCCGAAAAAAAAAAAACAATATAATTATATTATTTTATATAAACTTCATATACTTTGCGATCGATTAGCTGTCAAAGCCACAATGATCCAAACTTCTTAGTAGATAATGGTTCCTATCCCTTTTGGGTGCATTGCGCAGATAAACGTTCAGCTTTTATAACATCACGGACTATTACACAGCCCCACAAAAATAAAAAAAAAATTAAAGCTCCGAAAGACTTAACTATAGTATCTATATGTTTATAGGTCGCAGAATTCGAATCCGGTGTCAGTTTGACTCCATTAGGTCAGAGTCAAGAGCATTTAAAAGTCAAATCTGCAAAATTAATCGCAACCAAATTTAAACACTGCTTACTTATGTTGTTGAGGTCGCTGAAAACCAATATGTGGTAAGTTTGACCCTATCGGGTCATGGTAAAGAGATATTTCAAGGTCAAATTTGCAAAATTACACAGCCCCACAAAAAAATACGAACGTCCGTAAGATTTGACCATGGTATTTTTGTGTTTTTGGGGCCGTTCAATTCAAATTCTGGGTCAGTTTGACCCCATCAGGTCAAAGTCAAGGGCATTTTAAGATCAAATATGCAAAATTAATGGCAACCAAATTTAAAGAATGTATACTTAAAACTTATGCTTCTGAGGTCGCTAAATACGAATCCGTGATCAGTTTGACCACATTAAATTTGGTTGCGATTAAATCTTGAAATGCCCAAATGCCTTTGACCCTGATCTGACGGGGTCAAACACCGGATTTGAATTCAGCGACCCCAAAAACATAAAGATACCATAGTCAAGTCTTTCAGACGTTTAATTTGTTTATAGGGCATTTCAAGTGCAAAGCGCAACAAAATTTGATGGCGTTAAACTGATCATGGATTCGTATTCAGTCTACCTCAAAAACATAAGTATACACTGTTTAAATTTGGTTGCGAATAATTTAGCAGATTTGACCTTGAAATGCCCTTGACCGTGGCCTGATAGGGTTAAATTAACCCTGGATTCGGATTCAGCGACCCCAAATTCATAAAGATACCATGGTAAAGTTTTTAGGACCTTTAACTTTTTTTCTTTTGTGGGACTGTGTTATCATAATTACTTTACAAGTATTACAAAAAAAAAGACAAAAATTAAAGGTTATACTTTTTTTTTAAGGTTTAAATACAAAATTATGTAGGTTTTATATAACAGAAAATATTTTTTTCTTATTAAGTGTCGCCTCGTCTCATAAAAAATGAGGTCAGTGTCTCTACGGTGATAAACAGGTTAAGAAAAGTAGCATCCTTGTCAAGAAAGGAGCAAAATCTAGAAGCTCAATTTATTATAAAAATTATAAAAATTATTTTGTTTATAACGTTAATACAATAACTAATATGTACTCAAAGAAGTAATTAACGCAAGACTCGGACAGAACACGGTTTTTTTTTTCTTTTGGCATTTTAAGGATTTAGCGTTCCCTTTTTTAATTTTTTAATTTAAATTGAAAATTTTCCATAAAATAAATTACATTTAATGTAACCAAAAATAAATACAAAATCCCTTTTATTAAAATACATTGAAAAACAATGGAACGCATTACAAAATAAACCATTAGGTAGGGGTTCCATTAGGAAAGTGGAAATTTTATCACATCCCTTCTCATTTAATTTAATTTATAATATTTTCTTATATATTCTTTAGAATTCTACAAAAATGTACCAGAAGTGTATGTACCGTATAAGAATAGCCACAAATACCCTGGTTAAATAACCCTGTCCGTAAAGCAACTTCGTTGCGAAAAATATCTTTATTAAATTTAAAAAAAAAATATTGACTTTTTATTATAATTACCCATAACACAATTCCTGGCAAGTTTTTTGCGCTTCTTGAAGGCACACAACTTAAGGGAGAGGTTAATAAATTAAGATACTGATTCTGGTAGTTTGTTGCTTCAATACTTATTAAGTAGGGCGTAAGACCCACGTCATGTCCTTGCCAGTATTGGGCTTCTTGACAATCAATCACATGACCCAAAAAGAGGAAACTGGAGATAAATACGCGGAACGAATAAGTTAGCAATATAGAGAACATCTGGTGATTAAGTGAATTGAACTAATTTCAAAGGTTTTTTTTTAGAACATTGCTTTTTTTCGCTTTTTCTTGTCGGTACTCTGGTTAGTGTTAAACCGAATAATTAACAAGCGTGTAAGGAACTGTCAAAATTATATCTGTTAAAAATTCTAAATTATTGGTCCTCACATAATTTATCAAAAATCACATTTGGTAAAAAATATATAAAAAAATTGTATTTAAAAAACATCTGTCAAAGTATGTCTTTTTAAAATAACATCAGTCAAAATGGCATCTTTTAAAAATAGCAACTTTTAAAAAGAAATCTATTAAATTACATTTGTTAAAAATAACATTTAGTGCATTACTTTTAATTTTAGGCACCTTTTTGTTCGTTCTTTGAACTATCAAGAATGGTTCTACAACATGACTAATATAAAAGGAACACTTATTGACAGTTCAAAAATGGATTAGGGCGGTTCTACGAGTTAAAAAGAATACATTAGTTTTTATTGCATCTTTTAATAGCATTCCTTTTACATTTAACCTCTTAAAAAACAGTTGCAATGTACGATAATGACTCACACAATCTGTTAAAATAACACTTTCATTGCCCACTCTTAAGTTCCGTTGAATTATCAAAAAAAATGTTCTTCTGTATTATTTATTTAGATAAAATACTACTTGGGCAGAACATTTTTTTACACAAAAAAAAAATAAACGCAAAAGACGCTGTGGCCGTTAGTTGCGTTTTACGAAATGTTAAGTTTATTAAAATGAATAGAAAAAAACAAACAGAATTTCAGTTATAAAACAGATAATGGAATAAGAATATACCAAGGATGATATGGGTTATAACTTTATTTTATATTACGTTATTATAAGTAAAATTTTAAATACGAAACAAAGGTAACGTGAAAAAATTCACACTCGTAAAATCACTGTTCGTGAAATTTCTGAAGCAATATGTCAAGTAAAGTACGGCTGTTTGAGACACTGAGAGAAAAATAAACGATTTTTTTGGGATAATACAAAACCAACCCTTATTTTTCACAATAAATACTAAATATACGCCAACTTAAAATAAATAATTTACAAGGCGTCCCCACAGAATGCGAAAAATATTCATATCCACAAGTACAAAACGCTGGTAACGTGTGCTTGGCGTATAGTCAAGGCGTTGCCAAGAAAACAAGAACGCGGGTGTCGCGTTAGCGGCAGTAAAAGTATTAGCAAGTTAATATCCTGAATTTATTTTAAATTTGTTACCATATCTTTATTTTTTTTACTAGGAGCCACACACTTAGTCAAATTAGACATTTGTCGCAACCCATTGTTATTCCCACAATTTGGATCAATTTGGTTATCGGTTTTTTAAAATTTGCTTGACCTCTAAAAAAAAACACAATTAACTAACATAAGTCCATGATTTACACAGGATGTAAGAATTAAGACCTTTTCCAAACCAGTAAAAATTGTACATGTCATAAAAAAATTTGCACCGAATTTAGTTTAATTAAAGTTTTAAATCCTCTTGTTATTGTTAGACAAAAAATAGATCACAGACAAACAAATATCATTTCCTTTTCAAGAACATGAATTTTGTGATCTAGGGACGGTTAAAAATTAAAAAAAAAACAAAGATGAATGCCTTTTCCATTTCAAATATATCTTTTATATTACGTATAATATGTTGCAGAAAAGTGGCCAGGACATGTTTAGCTAACTGCTTTTTTAAAATTAAAATTTTTTAAGTATTTTTTCTTTATGCAAATGATGTTTAGGCCTATAAAAATAATGACCTTTGCCACTTGGTGTGCCATTATTCAGGCGTAAATGGGGGATAGGTAGCAGGTATTGGTATAACATCCGTGGGGCACTACCACAATGACTGAAAGGTATCATAAAATATAATATGCATATTTGGGTACTTGGACATCGTTGAGAACTGAAAAAAAAAAAGGGTGGAGTACCTAAAAACCCGGCATTTACGGTGCTTAGTACTTAGGCTTTAAACAAGCCCTTCTGGGCTATCATAAATAATAAAAAAATAGAACAAAAGTAAAAATAACTTATGATGGCAAAAATTACAGTCACAGCTTAAGTTTATTAAGTGATATTTGTAAATGGTGTTAAGAACGAAAGGAAAAAAAAGTAAGATGTTCGACTTTTACATTTTATTTAGTTGCTCCAAGTTAAACAGGCGGTGACGTAACTTACATAGGTTCTTCTTTATTTAAAATTTCGTTAAATCATCTTTTTTTTTTTTAAACAAAATATATTACAATATCATACAAAATACAATACATACAAATTAATTCCCTAAACAGTACTTAAAAGAACTGGCCTCGGGAATACTTTCCATATACAGTGCTAACTTGAATGTGCAACAATATTTAAGAACCATAGAACCTTTTAAGGTTATTTAGAAATAGTCTATACACAGTGATATTTTTAATACTGACAGGTAACCTGTTAAATTCAATAGATGCCTGGGTTATAGGATTACTAACACCAATGTTTGTTCTTGGTGGAATTCTTTAGATGTCATTTAAAATTCTGGTATTATAGTTATGGATCTGATTTGATAGTATTATGTAAGAGTTGCTTTTTTGGTGTTGATGAATAATTCTATAAACAAGCTTACATTGTTCAATTTTTAGAAGTGTATCTATCCTATGAAATTTTAGTTCATTGTACAGTGTATCGGTATTAGTAAGTCTGTTATATTTATATAATGCTTTTAGTACTTTATTTTGAAAAACTTTTTTTGAAGTATATCTTACCACATGTACCCCAATGGGAAGCAAATAACGGAGGTGAGATAGAAAAAAGGCATTGTATATCATTAACCTTGTTTTACAAGTTAAGTAGTCTCTACACTTATACACAGCAGAAAACATGGGTATAATTTTATTAATTACATAATCTACATGTTTAGCCCAATTTAATTTTTCATCAATAATCCATCCCAAATATTTAATTTTCGAAACCTGCTCCATTTTCCACAAATCATTAATTTTAATTTCAATATCTTTTACAATTTTATTTTTTTGTTTAAATATCATACATTTAGTTTTATCAATATTGATTTTAAGTTTATTCAAATAGAGCCAATCTACATAAGTAGTTAAACTAACGAGGGACTGTGACAGTCGGATGACTGTGACCATCAGCAGCGACCATTCTTCAGCATTTTTCAGGAATTTTTTCAGGTCTTCAGGCACTTCTTGAGCTGAAGAAGTGACGTAATTGTAGAAGAAGTCCAGGGGCTGTTGAAAAGGTGCTTTTTATTACTTGTACAGGTGTAGCCTAAAGAATTACCTGTGCCGAAGAAGTGACGCAATAGTAGAAGAAGTCCAGAGGATGTTGAAAAGTTGTTGAAGCGTGACGGCGCGACACGGTGACAGCCTTTTTATCACCTGTGTCTTTTATTACCTGTGCAGGTGTAGCCTATGTTATATTTGAGTATGGTAAGTGTGTCCACCTGTAAGCTTATTACTGCTACTATAGATTTATATAAGTTTGGACTTGTTGTAAAAGAAAGGTCAAATTACAGATAAGAAAGGTTAAACTCGTGTAGATAAAGCAGAACAGTATCTCATGTAAATTTTAAATAATTGTTAATTGTTAATTGTTATGACGTAACTTTTGCAGTATGTTTAAGTTATCTTTTTATAGATTTAATATTTGCTTGTTTGTATATAGAAGGATGTTTAAAGTAAACAGTATCCAGTGTATAATATTAACTAACTGTTTATTATTCTAACGTAAAATAAAAATACTTTTTTTTTATATCTTTAACCGTACGGGGCAT
>JAHBCN010003178.1:0-78940 GCA_019359885.1 Listronotus oregonensis
AATTATCTAGGACCTGTTTATCTGTCCTTAAACGATTTTCAAATTTAAAAAATAATATATTTTAATGTATAATGTTATATTTTAGTACCTTCAGCCCCGGCACAAATCAAAGCAGTTCTAAGTGCTCCCAATAAGATCCTAGTATCCTGGTTGCCTCCAAAATTTAGCAATGGTCCATTGACAGGTTACACGTTTTATATGAGCGTTGTAGAAGGCGGACAAGAAGAGGGTACTCATAAGAGGGCGTTAAGTCCGAGCACGGAAATGCACGAGATAGTCAGAGCGCATGAAACTGTTACCTTGCAGTTTTGGGTAACAGCATCGACCGAGTAAGAAGCTAATTTTTTTCTTTATAAGGTTCTACACACAGAGGCTGAAAATTGTATTCAATATACCCTGTAATAGTTGAAAATTTTTTGTGCATATGCCTCAACTTCCGCCATGTTTTTTGGGCACTTTATTTAAGAATGTATGGGCAGTGCATATGTTTAAAAAAAAATAGCAATAAAACAAGTGATATTAATTATTTTTTTATAAACAATTTTATTTAATATTGTGTATACATAATAAAATAATACCACATAAATTTTAATTAAAATATATACGGCCGAGTGATGATCGCGTTGTTAAATTTAGCAATGGACTTAGCAATTGTTAAAAGTTAACAACGGTTTAGAATGTTTAAAAAAAAATTGTCGATTTATATATATGTATATATATATATATATATATATATATATATATATATATATATATATATATATATATATATATATATATATATATATATATATATATATATATATATATATATATATATATATATATATATATATATATATATAATATATATATATATATATATATATATATATATATATATATATATATATATATATATATATATATATATATATATATATATATATATATATATATATATATATATATATATATATATATATATATATATATATATATATATATATATATATATATATATATAAATATATAAATTTAAAAAGGAAAGGGGCCCCAAAAAACGTTTTGTTATAAAGTATGCTGCAGTTATATGCGTAGTAAAACCTTTCAGGAGAATTTATATTAATTTATATGTTTTCCAAAGCCTTGTTTTGAATATCGCCAAAAACTTATTAAAATAAGTAAGCGAAAGCACTTAAAAATGTGTCCCAAACAACGAATTCTTGGATAGAAATAAAGTAAACAAACCTTGTTTGGCATTAATATATTCAGGGGGGCAAGGAGGGATAGTTCTTGTAAACACACTGCACCGGCAACATTGATTAAAGACACTGAATAACGTAACTCCCGAAATAATAACTTTTTCAATGTTTATGGCATTGCACTATAAATTACATTTTTATAAATCGATGATTCTTTATTGTTAACAATTATTTTTAAAGCCGAAAACTATTTTTGTTTATTATCTGAAGTGACAGACGGGATATGACTTTTACTTTAGATGCTCAATTCGGTTGCTATTGATCAAGTCGGTTTCCCAAAACGTGTTACTGAATAATACAACCTACTAGAAAAAGATAAAATGACATCAAAGTTCCGTACAACATTTTTTATTAAACAATGGCAGCTGTCCAAAATAACCTTGTTGCCGGTGTTTGGAACTGTCATATTAATAAATGTTTTATTTAAATCGATGTTGCCTATATTAACCAAAACCAAAAATTTTTGAATAATTATATTTCATTTTCAAGGTAATTTCCTGATTTTGGTTTTGAGATCTGGCAATTTGTTTACTTTTTTCCCAAAAAACAAAAACAAACAGATTACTATACCAAACACCCTACCTACAAACTGGCTTTGCGTTAATTCTAGTCCTCGAGTTCGTTGGTCCCAAATGTGCTAAATGCGATTTATGGGTGAAGCGGTGTGGCCGAGGTGATGGTCGATTCCAAGGAATTGATGATGTTAATAAAGACACATATGTTTGTTCATTTCATTTTGACGGACAATTTGGTCTAACAACCAAATATCCAAACTCCATCAGTTGTGTAAAAAAGAAAACTAGTATAGAACGTTTCACGAGGGTTTGTACTTACGTCATCAATGACGTCAAGACTTGGAAAAAAGGGTTGTCGTAGCTAATTCATATAAACTTAATGCTGTTCACATTTTTAATTAAAGTTAGGCAATATTGATGCAAGTACGTTTCAAAGCGCTCTTTAGAGCACGTTCAGAATTGTTTTCTAATAAAATTTTTAATTCATCATGATCCGTTCAAATAAAATTTTAAAATTTTTTTAAGGTAAAGCTAAGCTTAAATCAAAAAATTATTGGACCAGCGTTTTTCGCCGGATTCAAATTCCTTTATCTCAGCCCTAAAATTCTAAACAACGTTATTCTTTTCTCAATTTTTTGATTTTTTTGTGTTTCTCATGATGAAAGACCATCGAAATCCCCGATTTTTAGAAAATGGGTTTTTTTAGTCGGCATAATGGAAAAAGTAATTATCAAAATACAACAGTTTTAGAAAGTAATATAAATTGGAAAAACAACCAAGTTTTAGAAAAATTTCATTTTTTAAAAGCCAACAGTGTTAAGCCTTATAAAACCAAAAGAAATATGAATATAAACCGCATATAACGATTTGCCCCGTCATTTTAAGTAATTTGGGAACAAGTTAATTCCTCATCTCTCCCTGGGAAATAGTCAATAAGGTTTAAAATCATATTTTTTCACCTTCTGAATACCGTCAGGCATTTTACACAATAAAAATACGAAAAATGAAAAAAAACTGACGTTACTTTTGACCAAACAATTTTTTTGACAAGTTTGAAAAAATGACATAATTTCATAACCCATATTTTAGGATATTATTATTGTAGCTTTAAAAAATCAGCTTCTGAACGGCAGCCATTTTGATTTTAAGAAACGACCAACCTTTTTGACGTCATTAATTTGTTTCAGTCTGTTTTTGACCTTTTTAATTTGTTAAAAAAGGTAAAGCAATTGATGACAAAAGTACAAATCATCGTGAAACGAAGTTATAATAAGGAAATATATTTAGTTAATTATAAATATAATACCCTGCGCCATGACCTCAAATAATAAAATTTGTCGTAGGTAAAAGTCACTTAAACCTAGCTGAAAAAAACATAAAAATAGGTTTTTTGTCGTACGTACTTTTACTTATTACCATGACAAGTAGAATACAGTTCTTCTTGACATTTAAATTATTATTATCCTAACTTCTCAACTCGTTCGGCTTTATTTCCTCCTTGAGGACGACCATGGCACTTTAACCATTGTCGTAACTGTACACATTTGTGAACTTCTACGGTAGGAGGCACTAATGCACTAATAAGTAATAATGCTTGTTGTCCCGCCATATTTATAGAAAGCGGCCAAAACTTTTATATTGCCGCCTTTTTAACAGGGCGGACGCGCTTGTGCTGAGCATAAGGGTATGCTCAGTACAAGCGTGTCCGCCTATTCGCTTTATTTCTAATTTTATTGTCTGAAATATTAATCCTGTTTAGAATCTTCATTACATTTCGAAGATTAACCCTGTCACATGTCTAAAGATATGATTTTTAACATAATAAGATAATTAACTATGTCAAATGCTTTTTGCAGATCTCTAAATATATTGTCTTTGTAGATAGGCGAGGGAGAAAGTACTAGGGTGATAACGGTCACACCTTCAAAAAACGTACCAGCTAAAATAGCGTCATTTGGAAGGGAAGTAATAAGTGCTTGGAAACAAGACATTTATTTACACTGTAAGAGAGTGGGTATACCCCTTCCCAATGCCGTTTGGAGACTAAATGATTTACCATTGGAGGTTGGAGGGAGGAGGTCTATATTATCAAATGCAACGCTGGTAAGAACATTTTATTAAATCATCTTTTTGTTTTGATTACCATTTAAATATTTTAAAAATGGACTATTTACAAAAACTTGGTGGTACTAGACCCTAAGCCTGTTTAGCTAAAAAGTGAGAAATGGGATTAGGAATATGCGAACTTAGGAGTTATTAGTACCAAAACTAATATTATTATTCAAATCCAATAATTTGGATGTTTAAATTATTTGAATATTTCGAATAATTCTTAAAATTTTAAATAATTTATAAATTTAACAATAATTTGCTAATTTCCTAATAATTTGCGAATTATTAAATGGTTTTAATTCGAGGTTTGTTACGTTGAACATTCAAACTATCAATTTAGGATTAATATACCTTTTTATTAAAAATACTTTATATAAACTACATAAAGAAAACAAAATAGATATTTAGGATACATTGTTAATAAAAATAAATTTTACTGCAAGTTTTTGTTCAAAAATAATAAATAAGAGACTGAATCAGGTGATAATGATGTTCGTTTATCAGTAACAATATCTTCAGCGGTTGAAAACGGTCTCTCACTCTCGGCAGAAGTACAAGGTATTGCTAAATATCTTCAATCCATAGTTGATAATCGAGACTAGTTATTTTTCTCTTCTGGCCACCCAGCAAGTGGATTTTGTTGAGTATTTATAAAGTCACAGTTTAAATATGGCGCCATGTCCTGCGAAATTTTATTTCGCAAAATATCGATTTTTTTCCGCGAGTTAACTGCTTGGTCTTTCATATTTTCCAAAATCCTAAGTACTGCTTCCCGCTAGCTAGCTATTTAACATTAAAAATAATAACTTAATAAGACAACTTTTCTAAAAGAAGCTTCTTCCACCCAAAGATGAAATATAGTGAGCTTGATTTCATTTCCTATTAACTATCTTGTCATAAAAATACATTTGACATAATTTAAACTAATCTTTCTGTAAGTTGACGTATTATTTAAAAATGCCAAATTATTAGATGTGTTCGAAATATTTGAATTATTTGAAAGTTTTCGACCTATTTCAAAATTTTTTGAATAATTTGAAACTTTGAAATAATTCGAATTTTCGAATTATTCGATTCGATTTGAACGCTATCCGGACAGTCCTACATGGGATCGACACCAAATATATACCAAATACTATTGGCCTCAAGCGGTACACTTTAGTAAAATTAAAATCATTTTGAAGAATGCAAGAGAATTTTTTTTTTAGCTCCCAGAGAAAAATTTAGGTTTCTATTGTATTTTTTCGTAAGTATGATCAAACTTTATCGTCAAATCCCAAATTTCGCAAAGATGTCTGCATTTTTCATAAAATTAGAGGCATCTAAAATATTTGCGTAAAAAAATTGTCCAGTGAAAATTTTTACTGACTGTGGTTTCTAAAAAACCAGATAATCCGAAATTTGGACGATTTGACGATAAAATTTAATTAAATTCAGGAAAAAAACATTAAAAGAAAATTTGCTTTTGAATTAAATTGATTTTTCCCTGCAGCCCTGCAAAATAAATCAACTTTTTATTGCAAATTTCAAAATAAAAATTAATAATACTTTTACCAGAATGTATACACTTAGATTTAAATAAAGGCATCATTACAATATATATATATAATATATATATATATATATAATATATATATATATATATATATATATATATATATATATATATATATATATATATATATATATATATATATATATATATATATATATATATATATATATATATATATATATATATATATATATATACATAATATATATATATATATATATATATATATATATATATATATATATATATATATATATATATATATATATATATATATATAGTGTGGCCCAAATCTCACTTTTTAGATTAAATATTTTTCTTGTTAAAAAAGTAATAAGAATATTCAAAATAATATTTTAACATAGTCAAAGCAAACAATTAAGGTTAGTATACTTTTTTAGGTGATAAAAGATATACAAAATGTGGATCAAGCAAATTATTCGTGTTTAGTGGAGAATCAACATGGAAAAGATGAAATAGTTTATAGTCTTAAAGTTCTCGTTCCACCGGAAGCTCCCGTACTTAATGTTGTGGAATCATTTACAGATAGTTTACATTTGAGGTAAAGTATAAGTTTTGTGTATTTATATATTCTATAGGCTGGTATTTCTCTAACAAAACGCCATGGCTTAAAAACAAGATCTTTTTAAAGTAAATTTATGTAACGATTAAAAAGTCAGATAGGTGAAACTTTCTGTTGCCTTTAATAAACTTATTAGTTGTTAAAATTTATGCCGTATTAACTTAACCCAAGCCACAAGATGCAGGTGGGTTTTTAAAATTATTTCTGTAAATGCTAAAACAGGCAAGTGTTTCTAGTCAAAAGATATAATTTATAATCTGTTAATATTTGATGTTAAAAGAGCGCCCGTGCAAGTAATACAAGATATTAGATTTTGGATTATATCTAAGGTCTTGTGCTACCTTTGATTGACTTAATTGATTAAACCTGAAATTAAACAAATTTTTAATATTTGGTAAGATCTATTTACACCAAACTAACCTTACTCCACTTTTTAAATGTTACTTTGACCTGGCGAAACACGTATAGTTTTAAGGATTTTTACACACACTTCAACTTATATTCAAACTCTTACGACACTTTTCGCATCAACTTGACTGACTGCAAACTAAATTCAAAACTAGCTGACTTGAAATAGCCTCAGCTTGTGCAGTACAGCCAAGCAGTAGGACACAAAGTCCAAAAACCATAATATGCTGAGATCAGTTGGCAACAATATCCCCATATTTAACAAAACCGTCTCTGGGCTTCTAGCAAAAACTTAAGGAAACAGTCTAATAAAAGAAAAAAAGAACCTGGGTGTGCTGTAACCAAAGAAAGACCTATTAGTAGATATATCCAAAATTGACTTTTTTTGAGAAATATAACTTTATTAAACAATAAAAACGTTTTAAAAATTTAGTTAATTTAGAACCAAGCCTAATGATTATCTGCTACAGATGACTTATCTTAAACTAAAAGATCACAGATTCACTTTTTTACATTTAGTCTAGCAAATAAGTTAATCCTTGGCTTCTAAGTTAAATTGTTGTCCGAACAAATCACTATATATAAAAATTTCACTACAATAAACGTATTTTAAAATATATTTTGTTATATTTTAAAATACTATCACTTAATTATTGATTTTTAAAAAAAAACATAAACAATACATTTTTGTATTAACAGTCAAAGTTTAAACTAAAGTTATTACCCTATTGATAGGATCTTTCGAAAAAATCTTAAAAAGCAAACATTTGCTTAAATTATTACTTTACTAAATTTAACGAAAACAATTATTTTCTAATTTATATTAAGGTATTGCCAAAATTTAATTAAATTGTTTGTTGGAGTTTTTAAAATACACAATTATAAATATTATTTATTTAAAAAATAGTGTTAACTAATTTGTGTAAATTATATTGTAATGAGATAAAAAGGAACATTTTATTTCAATTAACTATTATCGGGTTATTTTAATTTAAGGATGAAGTAAACAAAAACAAATAAAGAGTAAGTCTTTCCATTGGCATTTTTAATCACGGTTTCTAACTTTTTGGATCAATGCGATACATTTTGGTTCAATTATTTTTTTTGTCACTCCTCAAATACTTAACTGAAAATGTTTAATTTGTACTTTTAATTTACATTTTCTTTAAAAGTACTGGCCCAACATAAGTGGTGCTTTAAAAATGATCTAATTGTATTTCAGATGGGCTGATCAGGGTAACGGAGGTTCTCCCATACTGGGTTATGTTATTAATTATAAACGAGATCACGGTGACTGGGAAGAATTACAAATCCCAGCTAGGACGGATGAACATATGTTAAGGAATCTGTGGTGTGGAAGCAGGTGAATATGGGAAAACTTTTCAAAATTACATTAATAAAAATGTGTTTGTTGTTTTTAGATATCTTCTATACATCACTGCTTTTAACAGAATAGGCACTGGTTTGCCATGTGATATTGTAACTGCTCATACGAAGGGTACAGGTAGGGTCAATTTTACCAGATTTTTGTTTACTGTTTTATCTTAACAACGATAATTTGCGATGTTTTAATATATTGTTTTAAAAACAATCGTACATTTTTATCAAGCAATTCTGTAAAAAGAATTCTTAAATTATAGATTGTAAAATTTGGAAGATTCCTAAACAGACTGTAGAATATTTTAGGATGACGTTAAATATTTGTACTACTTTACCGTTATTCCAAGACAGTGCTTGTATCTAACTTGGAATAAATCAAAAAACAAATTTTTTTTTTTTAAAAAAAACTTAACTAGTATTTTTAATCGCTTTTTTCTATGAAAAAAAAACAGTATATCATAAATTTAAGCTATAAGGTTATCAATGATTTTTTTATATTAAAACCCAAGTAATAACCGCCCAATTTCGAGTTTTGCTTTCGTGTCGTTGGCGAGATATTAAATAACAAAATTTTACCTAAAAAAATAAACCATATCTTATTTAAATTGATGGTGGTTCTTCAATATATGGTTAATATTTAAGGTAAGGAGTTTTCGGCCCTCGTGAATCGAGTCACATATCCAAATTTTGAAGTTCCAAAAAAAACTTCTTTATCACACATCCTGTATATTCAAAAGCCGAACTTGGTAACGTAAACTGTCACTGAGAACAGAAAATTTTATATGAAATGTTTCAATATCGGCATCCTGAACGATGACAGCTGTTAAATTTGACATAATAATTGATAAGCATGTATCTTTAGGAAGTAATATAAAAAAGAATAAAAGAACACGACAACTGAATTGAATCAAATTTACAATAATAATGGTTGAGATGAGGTCTAAATTCTGACAAATTATACGGGTTTTTAAAGAGATCAAATATAAAAAGAAATCATGTTAAAAGAACCCGACACAAATGTAACTTCTGAAAAGAGTAATTGAGACAGATATCACTCTTACTTGTTATTTTGACAGATATCATGTTGACAGATATCCATTTTAATAAATGCCATTTTGACAGATGCCGCTTTTGGGAGATGTTATTTTTTCTTGTGCAATTTTTAACACATGTCATATGTTGTGCAATTTTGCCAAAACACATTTTTTTTTAGTTCCGGTGCAACCAAAGCAATCGCAGATGCTTACTATGAATGCTACGCTACAGTTTAGACTCATGGGGAGATGGAGGATGTGGTATTTTATTTTTCTCAATTTTTTACAGGTATATAGGTATTCAAAGTATTTTAAAATATGTATTGTTATGCACATATTTATTATTAAATATAACTAGCTTCACTACAACATTTTTTTTAAATTAATTTTTAGACCGATGCGTCACAGTTCCTGGACCACAGCTTCCAATCACGTTAAACCTACTGAACGAATTTACAGCATATCAGATCTTTTTCCTGCTACTGAATATCAGCTAAAAGTATCCGCTCACAATAACGCAGGAGATACTGAAGCCCTGTACAATTTTACTACTTTGACATTTGCAGGAAGTAAGTAATAAACTAATACTGTAGTATTTTTTATAGTCCAATTACTGAAGACCTGAAAGTACACACAGTTGTAAATAAATTTGTACAGTTTTCATTTGTGGCGCAATTCTTAGGTCTTCGCGAATGCTTTCGAGCAAGAAAAAGTTTATCACGATTCCGACGTGGAAACCCACTGAAAATGTCTCCTCTATGTCCCAAAAATGAGTTTCCCGCGAATATCTGCCAAAATATGGAAATTAGAGAACGTTTGTTTAGACAAAAAATGAAGAGCACCTTAAAATCTACAAAAATGGTCCTTACCATTTTTTTCGCAGCACCAATATTTTTCGCAAAAACGACCGTCGAAAAATCCATAACATTCCACACTGGATAGATGTGGTAGTAGGCTAAAAAATGCAGATGGCCAAAACAATTTTTTATCAAAACGCAAGAAAGATGGAAAAGGAAATTATCTGGGATCATTGAACACTTGCTAAGGTCTTATTATAAAAAATAAATGTTAATAACAAACCATTTTTTCAAAAAATATCAATTAATTAATGAGATACTCCCAAAATATTGTGAAAAAAAGCTTTGACCGTTTTTTTAATCTTCTAGAAAAACAGAATGGACCCAAACTTAGATGCAATGATAGGTACGGGTTTTCCCATTCCGAGGAACTTTAAATGATTAAAAAATGTGTATTATTGCCTGAGTAATGAAACAATTCGTCCACCCGCTTATAAGTGAATCCATAAAGATAGCGGCATTCTAGCAGTAGAGCGCCAGCCAAAATGAGGGAACTTTTGGATCCCGTTATCTCGAAAACTATCGATTTTTCGAAAAAAAACTATAAAGACCATTTTTGTAGACTACAAGTCGATCTTCATTTTCGTCTAAATAAAAATTCTCCAATTCGCATATTTTGACAGATATTAGCAGGAAACCCATTTTTCGAGCTTTTTAATAAACTTTTTTTTGCTGGAAAGCGTCCCCAAAAACTTAAGAATTGCGTTACAATAAAAAACTGTACAGATTTATTTACAGCTTTGTCCCTTCATTTACTTGACTATTAAAGTAGTTGTTTTGAAAAAAGTATATTAAACTATGTTATGACAATTTTTTTTGTAATGTCAGGTGCCATTTTTGCTATTAAATAAAGGTCTATATTTCTATTTTGTTTCAGTTGTACCCGAATTATCACCTCCAGTCTCTCATTCAGGAGATCAATCATTTTATCTAAATGCCAAAGTGTTGGTGCCAATGTTGCTGTCGATACTAGTTTTAGTTGTGTTAATAATAGCATTATTTTGGAGAAAAAGTAAGTTGTTTTTTATTCCTATTCGATATAAAAACATTATTATTATAGCCACTACAACCCTCAAAAAAAGATAGTTTTTAAGTCTAAATCACCTCTTTTAGTCTGTATAGTTACTTCCGTAGTTGGCTTTCCCCAAAACCCTCTAACAAAGGAGTTAATTTCGCATTAATAATTTCAATTATTCAAAAAGGCTATCCTCGTTTTGCCTTTTAACGACTAATTAGCAAGGAAGTTTGAAAGTTAATGGAAGCCCAATACGTATTTGATCAAAAAATGTCCGGCCCATTATGGAAATAACTGCATGAGGGGCCCCCTCGATTCTGCGCAATAACAAAATTCCCCAAAATATTGTGATGTGATATCTACCTACACACAGTTTGTAAGGCAACACATTATCTTTTGACAGAGCCGGTGTCCCATTTTCGGGTGCGCCGGTGCGGTGTTTATGAAAACATACCCGCGCTGTGCTGTTGTCTCATTAACCCTTCCAAGCAAATTACATGTTTTGATTTTATTTTTCTCAATTTTTTACATGTATTAAATTCTTTATCAGACCATCTTTAGAATATTTTTCTCATTATTCTTAATTCCATTTAAAAAAGATCTGTTCATCTTATTAATGATCCCACGCTTACAGAAAAGCTTCCTTCTCTTTCCCACCGACGGGCTGGATTTATGGGTATTTTCACGGCTTCTGCTCCGAGGAGTTGGCAGGTATAATTGCCCGATAACTTTCAACAGAGCAACACATAGTGCCACTTTTATGAATCCTTTCACAGTCCAACTTAAAAGTCCCCGAACTTTCCACTTTCTTTTTACCATCATCCCCAGGGTGTCTAGACTGGAATCTGGTGTCTGAAGAAGTTTTCCCTTCTCCAAATATTTAGGTCTGGTGTAGATAAACTCCCCTTTACCACACTTAACGGTACGTTAGTATTGAAGCCTCAGCCTTGGTGGACTGTCTGGCGATATAGAAAAAATTCTTATGTAAAAAATTCTATACTTGTTAAATTTGTTTATGTTGCATGAGGTAAAACTATTTTATTGTACTTTTATACAAATCATAAATTTATAAAATATTGTATTACCCTAAAACACAAACAACTAGTTCAAATTATGGTAGGTTCTTACTTTTCTAAAACCTTGCCGATTTTGATGATTTTTTGCATACAGAGGCGCTGATTACAAATCTAAAGTAAGTTTTTTTCTTTAACGTTTTATTTTTCAGATATCTATCCTTAAATATGATATTTAGATTAAACCTATTTACATTATCTTGCCCTTCTTTTATCACATAATTCGTGATAAGTACCTAAAACCATCATAAAATGTTTGAAATTTATTTTAAAAAATCGTTTTGTTAATTAATTTATCAAGAGTTTTGGTAAAAATACGAAAATAGAAGACTGTAAAGTGGTGCCATCGGTTCTTTCCATATTAAATCTGATGATATAAAATCAAAGAATACACCATAATTTTAAATATTCTATATTGGTATCGTTCTAAATTTGACATTTGATGATATCAACTTTATACATGGTACCAAAGAATTATGGAAGTCCGGACCTGACCTACGATTCAATATGCAAACTCCGCGGGGCCGATTTCCCTATTCCCGCTGCCCTGCACGCCTGGACAATTTTGTTCTACAGTATTCCATACACCTTTAAACTTCCTTGGTAATTAGTGACCTGTTTCGTTTCTACAGGGTTCCCCATAATAGAATATTTATTTTAATATTGAAATAAATTCTATATGAGATATAGTTGGATCAATATAAAAATGAAAATTCGGTCCTCTTTAAAGGAAAAAAAAACATAAAAAGTAGCCGAAAAGATTTAATTTAAACTAGCGGCCCCTTTGCTTTTTATAATGTGCCGCTTCCCGCACGTGTCCGTAATAATAGATCATATAAAAAGCCGACAATAAAAATTAAACCTTTTTGCTACTTTTTATGTTTTTATTCTTTTCAAAGGGCACCGAATTTCCATTTTAAAAATGATCCAACTATAAGTCAGTAAGTACGTTTTTTATATTATTATCTTCTATGGTCTTTAAGATTTTAATCAATATGTTAGTAATCGAGTAAGCACCTGCATTGAAACTAGGGTAAAATTGACTCTCGTAAGACGTCATTTTTATTATGAATCATAATTGGGTTTTGACATATAATTTAATGTTTAGTTTTAATTCCCATGGTGTAACCCATGGATTATTCAGTTTAACAAGTTTTTGGCGCAGAAAGTTACATAAAGTAATTCAATAGAAGAAGTATGGCGTGCAAATTTACATCGAGGAGACATTCACAACCTTTTAGTTAGTGACGAGGCAAATTTTTATTTGAATGGCATGCTTATTAAACAGCATTATAGTTATTGGCCACACGAAAATCCTCAAAAAATCATTACAAACAATCTCCATAATACAAAAGGTATTGTTTGGTGTGCAGTAGGATCATTTGGCATTATTGGTCTATTTTTTTATTTTTTTTGAGATGGAAATAACCGTTCTTTAACAGTTTAACAGCGATGTCCGAGCGTTAGATAAATATGCTAAATACGTTTTTTATTCCTGATTTGGAAAGAAATTTAAATAATGCGTTATTATTCCAGCAATATAGAGCAACAGCACATACCTCTAGAGTTCTGCGAGAAGTGATTAATTCGCGATGCATTGCACGATTTGGAAATTTAAATTGATTTTCGAGGTCCCCGGATTTTTTTCTGTGGGGCTTTTTAAAAGCGAAGGTTTTTGCAACTCGTCCAAAAAACATCCATGAGACTAAAGTTGAAATTGCTGAAGAACTCCCGCGAATAGATCTGATTTAGCTTCATCGAGTCATATGAATCAGTTCTCCTCTAATTTTAAAAAGTGCATTGAAGCTGATGGAGGTCACTTAAAAGACATAATTTTTTAAAGTTAGGACAAGTCGTATGTTATAATAAACCCTAAAAAGTAGATTGTAATTAAAGGTAATAGAATGCTTTTAATTAAATTTTTACAATTTTATTGAGCTATTAAAATGAGTAGTCTATTATGGGAAACCCTCTTCAAATTCTTGACGAAATCTCTTTAGGAATTATCTCTCTCAAAAGGCGATATGTTTTGCTTTATTTCTTTTCCACTTAGATATTCTTAATTTATTTTTCATTTCTTTATATTTAAAATCATTTCCCAAGATCGAGCTTAACCAATATGTATATCTTCTTTTTTAACAACATTAAGAGTATCTTTTTTTCTATTTTACAGAGCTCATTCAAGACCGCAGTACCCAAAACCACTCCATGGGCGAATCTCCCTCTATGGCTCAAATTCAAAACAAGCAGAACCGTGACCAGCAGTACCTAGCTGTACGCGTAGGTCGCGGACCACAACCTCTAGACGTAGAAGACACCTACAAACCTGAATCCTCCGACTACATCGAAGATATTTGCCCCTACGCGACGTTTCAGCTGTCGAAACCGACGTACAGCGAGAGTTCGTACAGTGGGAATGTCTACAGTGGGCCGTACCACTCGGTACGCGGGTCTTTTGTATATCATGACGTAAAACCACCACCTATTGATAAGTTTAAATTAGGACATGTAAGTTTTCGTTTGACTCGCTTCATTTGTTACTGGTATGGTTTTTGCATGGTTTTAAATCATCTCTTCTCTTACCATTACATTCCTCCTCTATTAGCATAAAGTCATTAATGAGCCATTTCGCTTTATTTAAAGTAACCTGGGCTATCTTATTACAATCAATATGTGTTACAAAATAATATAAGATACAGGCCTACACACAACCTTCTCTTAGTACTATATATAGAGTGGCGACAAAAGTATTGCACACAATTATTCTCCGTTATAAAAATATCACAATCTGGTTTTTTTGTAAAAGGGGTTTTTTTATTATGTTTAAGGCGATTTGCCAGTTCATAGGGGGCAATATCGCAAAGCGCACTTATTCTCTATACCCGGGACCAGGACCAAAAGGGTCCCACTCTAACGAATATTTGGCGAGTACTAAACAAGAACTTTTCAACGACTAAAATGTCTAAAATTTGTCAAAAATTGTTTTTTTTTTAATTATTATAAAAAGAAGTAAATGAACCCGGTCCGTTTAAAATTATTGATTGGATATACTCGTATTCAACTTATACAGGGTGTTAGAAAAATAGACGGAGATATTGTTATGGACGATTCTTTGTTTAAAAATATGAGAAAAAGTTTCTATAAACATGGGTCCGGAAATGCACAGTTTTCAAGATACAAGGTGATTACTTTTTTAAAAAAATATTAATTTTTATTAATATTTTAAAAAACATTTACTCGATTTTTTTGAAATTTGATAATAATAATTGTATTAGGAGGATAATTTAGCCTTAAATAGATTAAAATTATAAGGTCCAGTGCCGTCCCGGGGGCATCTTAACGAATAAAATTGACCAAAAAATGTACGCCACTGCCTTTTTTGCAACTTTAATATTTGTTGTGGTTAGTTGTGTTGCTTAATTAAGAGTCTAAAAATACAATTTCTTCACCTCTATTTTTTTCGTATCTCACTTCATTTTCGAGAAAAAAAATAAAAACGGTTTTATTGCATGCCACTGCAATTTTTGCTAAAAAAATCACAGGTGCCCGGGAAAACAAAAAATCAAAAACATTTCTAGGAAAAAGTTATAGTGCAACAACCGCTACAACAAATGTTGGAAATGTCCACCATCCATTTCTGTACACCTTCTTACTCGACGAATCATTGAACGACGAACTCGAGCTAAAATTCGAGGTCTATTTCGCACTTCTTCGCAATCATTTACAATTTTATTTCTTAACTCTTCTATTATTTGTATAGGAGTGCCGTAAACCAGAGTTTTAAGGTGTCCCCATAAATAAAAATCTATTGGATTTAAGTCAGGGAAGCGAGGTGGCCATTAAATTGGTCCACCTCTTTTAACCCAATTTTCCCCAAAGGTGTTATTTAGATCTATACTAAAATGAGGAGGAGCTCCATCGTGCATAAAAGTTATTTGATTATGTACATTTAGATAAACTTCTTGTTGAAGAAACTCTAAGTAAGACTCGTCGTTTAATCTTAACCCCTTTAACAATACCCATCCACACATTTAAAGAAAATTGTTCCTGGTGACGACATTGTACGTAAGCATGAGAATTTTATTTACTCCATACATGAGTGTTATGGAAATTAACAATACCATCCGACAAAATCCAGCTTCGTCCGTGAAAAGTATGGTTTTATTAAAATTTCTGTTATTATTAACCTTTTCGTAATACCATTGGCAAAACTGCAAACGAGGCAGAAAATCTCTTGGTAGTAATGCTGCACACGTTGAACATAATACGGATACAAAAGTTGTTCGGAGAGAACCGCCACACAGTGCTGTTGGAAGATTATCCCTAATCGAGCTGCTATAGTCCCGGTACTTATACCAGGATTGGTTCCACGGCACGTAAAACTGCCTCCTCAAACTCAGGGTTCTCACGGACCTCGCCGGCCCTTATCATTGGTGGAAATGGCAAACTTCCTAATTAACATTATTGTCAAAAACATACAAAAAAAAATAAGAAAATTTCTACGCTCTCAAAGGTTTTACTATCTGGAAGTTGCCTTGGGGAACGCTCACTACAGGCGCCTCGCTGCATAACAGTTACTTCAGCACGTGAATATATTACATGCATGTCTGTCATTTCCTCAAAAGTGTAATTTTCCATCACAAAAACCGAGATAAAAAATTTCGCTAAGTAAATTAGGTGAATAATTATTTTCTAGAAGAACTGACGCTTGTCAGTGTCAAACCTTCGTGCAGACATGATTTTTTTGGTTTCCAAGGCACCTGTGATTTTTTTAGCAAAAGTTAATAAACCAATTTTGTCCAGTTGCATGCAACGAAACGGTTTTAATTTTTTTTTCAAAAACGAAGTGAGATACCCGAAAAAATACAAGAGGTGAAGAAGTTGTATTTTTAGATATTAAAGTTGCAAAAAAGGCAGTGGCGTACATTTTTTTGCCAAATTTTATTCGCTAAAATGCCCCCTGGGACGCCACTGGACTTTATAATTTTAATCTATTTAGGGCCGAATTAGCCTCTTAATACAACAAATTATTTTGTTAAATTTCAAAAAAATCGAGTAAATATTTTTTAAAGTATTAATAAAAAATTAATATTTGTTTAAAAAGTTATCACCCTGTATCTTGAAAATTGTGCATTTCCGGACCCATGGTTATAGAAACTTCTTCTTATAATTTTAAACAAGAAATCGCCCATTACAATATCTCCGTCTATTTTTCGAACACCCTGTATGTACTGGGTTTCCAAATAATAAAGGACGCCGGCTGTATCTCGGAAACTATTAATCGCACAGTGGTTTAAGTAGGTACTCGTTTAAAGGAAAATTAAAGCTCTTGTGTCGTCCTTTTTGGTGTAGGCTATTTGTAGTTCATCAACTAGAGGGCGTTTTTTAAGGGACACTCAGTTTGTCGAAGGTTTTTCTTTAAGAAAGTTAAATACAACGATATTATTTTTTAATGTAGGTTTTAAGAGAAAAAAATACCTCCATTCTGACAAAAACCGCGTTTTGATATCTGCATTCGTTTTCGAGTTATTTTAAAGTAGCCTGTTTTAAAAATGATAAATATACTATTAACAATAAATCAAAAAGTCTTTTACTAATTTAAAATAATCGTAGTTAAATAAAATACAAAACATTTAAAGGTTCGTATTTATCACTAGGAACATAATGGACAATGAAAACATAAAATATGCATAAAAGGGGTTTAAACTCAATTTAAATTTTTTAAATATAGCTTAAATGAAACAAAAACACCAATTAAGCCATTTCCATTTGAATTTTTTCAGGGACTTATTCTTTGGTTAAGAGGTTGATGATGAGATTGAACTTATATATTTCAGCAATATCTTTATTTAATCCGGCAAAATAAATCAATGTATCTAAGATGAAGATTCTTTAATAAGTCTTACATAATTATCGTTCTTGCGCAGTTTCATTCAATGATATAATACCTATTGTTCTAGAATAAAGAGCCTGAATACACCAAAGTAAGAAGAAAAGGTGGAAGACTGAGAGATCCTCATTCGGAGAGCCAAGGTAAGCATGTTTATCTTCTTAGCGTGAAACTAACCAATTTGTCTGGTAATTCCACCTTTAGTGTAAATTAAGAAACTTTAAGCCACGCATACACACTGAGAATGTTCTCAAAGTAAAAACTGTGCAGGCCAAACCGGTGGCCTGATCAGTCCGAAGAACAAAGGCGTTCTCGGACACACACACGCTTCCGAAATCCTTAAGACCAGTACTGCGCTGAGGATTTTCTCAATGTTTGTGGCTGAAATATTACGTACCCTGTATAACCTAAAAGTTATCATACTCTATTACATAAGATGATTTAGCTTGGGGACGCTTAAAAATATTTGATTAATTAACAACCCCATAGAACTGTTACCTTAAAAATTGGCATACCTACGGTCTCCGCATTTCAGAGTCTGATAACCTGGGCAGCACGGACTCGGAGGTGAAGAAGATACTAACTCTGCACCTGCCTATTTCAGAGTACGACACCCTGGGCTCAGACTCCGAGGGTGATGGCAGGGCCGCCAGTCAGGAGCTAATGTCTTTTGGCCATCGGATGCGAGGTAAGTGATCTAAAACATTTGTGATTTTTTTTGTAAAAATGTAAATGTTAACCACTGACCTTCATATGAACCGGTAAAGAGTATCAGATGCGCGGTTTAAAAGTTAGATATAATGGGCGAAAAAATGTGTTCGTGCACTGTGGCGGTAGTCATCACTTAGGGTCTTAAATCATGCGCAGAACGGACTAGCATATCGATTTTATTTACACATTTGTCGCCGGCCAGTTCCGTACTTTGTCAATTTGACGCCATTTTTAGGTAAGAATTATTAATATTCCGCATAGTTCTTTCAAAAAACAACTTTGCATAGGACGTGTTAATAAGTTACGAGGTTTATTCTGTCATATACAAGAACTTAAAAGTATATAATAATTCGGACCTTAGTAAAATCTTTTCATTTTCGTTTAAGAATGACACTTAAAGAAAATAAATATTACACTGGTTAAAAAACCATGGTTTCTGGTTTTTTAACCAGCAAAACACATTGGTTTGATTGGGTGTTGTTCTCAAACGAAAATGAACATAATATTATCCATTATCAGCTCCTTGAATTCCTTTTGTTTTTCTGAATGTTACAGCTATGGGAAGCCACGAATTTTTATACTGGTGCAGAGCTGATGCCTTGTAGTTAATAATAAAAATAAAAAATGGCGAATACGACTAAACATGACTCTTGTGGCTTATCTAAAAATTAAATTTTTGTTTCATCAATACGTATTTTTGTAACACAATCATTGAAAAAAATCAGTATAATTATTTCCGATTTAAAAAATGTGAACGAAAAAGTATAGCATTAATCTAAAAAGCCAGTAACCATGGTTACAGCATAAAACGTATTCCCTACTAGAGGTACCCTTGCCCTTTGGAAAGCGAACATTTGTGGAAGAAAGAAAGAATAGCGTTATAATATTTTTCTCCCTTCAACGTGCTTATTGGTCGGTAAAAGGAATATATATACCCCGCTCTGCGTGCTGATTGGTCGGTCTCTCCGCGTCGATCAATCGGCACGTGGGAGCCACGGCGGAAGGTTATACTATGATTATTTTTTCTTTCCTGCACTGCCAAACGGCAAGGCTGCCTTTATTAAATATATGCTCGTTTTGTATACATACATGTAAGATGTTTACAATATCCTTGTATCGCTATCGAAAACATAAGTCTAAGCAGGAAAATAGTTAACGTTATTTGTACCACAACATTTTTTTAACCTTTTTTTATAAGTTTGTTCCAATCTCGCAAAAAACCGTTTATTGTACGACCATATGCAAGTCCAGTCAAATAAACGACAGGTGGCAGTGTATTACATGATCCCTTTACTGATCCCCGACCAAAGCAGAACCCTTTAAATATACAAAAAGCGTTTAAGTTCAAACCTCCTCGTTTTTGAACTGACATAAAACCGTGTTAAGTCGACAGTGACGCGTTTAATTGATTCTAACAGTTTCCGCACTATTTCACGGCTATCTTTAATTAGCCCCTATTTTTTGCTATTTAAATTTTGCAATATTGATTTTATGTTACCTCATTGTTTATATTTCTACCTAACATAATTTATATATGTATACAAGTCCGGCACTGGTCCTGCTTTGTAAATACGCAAGCTAAATGACACTATCGTTTGTTTAGTGCGCGCTAGCATAAACTTGCCATAAATGCGATTAGCCATTACATATCTAAAGTTAGGTTATCTATGATGTGAACTATGAGAAAATAGCCTTCAGCAACAATTAAAGGTAATTATACCGTTTTTTTATGCACAAGAGAATTCGTCAAGAGCAAATTCAATTTTATCAAGATTCTAAACTACGTTTTTAGTAGTTTTATATACTAGTCTTAAGTAGACCTAATAATAAAAATAATTAGGTAAATTATGTTTTTTTTTAAATACATCCAACGCAATTGAGCACAAATTATCGTATTTACACTAAAAATACTTATCATTGGACGCCCACTAACCAACGAATATATGTTTAAAAGGTTATTAAAGAAAGAGTATAAATAGGTAACCGTACCTATAGTCGGCAATCCAGGAGTCCGGAGTAAACAGTTAACAGTTCTAGGTTTAGGGCCTGCTGGTCGACCAGCTGCAAGTGGGGGGTACACCTGTACTAAATTAAGGGAATTGGCATCCATGTTCCAGTATATTTTGTTACAATTAGAATGACATTAGGTTAGTTGTGGTTTAAATGTTTTCATTGGTCAAATTTAATATTCTTCAGTAAGAAATAGCTCAGTTATGTTTCTTTCGAAACGGTTTTTCATTTTAAATAACCTGGAATATATATTGCTCAATAGGTTTTTGTGTTCTGATGCTTGGAGTGGCAAACCGTCCTCTCTTGCTATAGCATGGGTTTAATCATTTTTAGAGCCAATTTTTTTCTATATCTTAACAAATACAAAAAAAGAATCTACATTTACTGTGTAAACCATTTATTACCAACCACCCTGAAAATAATTACATGTTTTTGTTTATTATTATAGGAGGCGCAGAGGGCTCTTCGACGTCGTCTGAGTCACCCCCATCAGGAAGTGTAGGTCGCAAGCCCTACAATACCCGCAAGGGTAAGGGAAAGGGAGGAAGTAAGGGTCCCAGACATGTAAGGTCCTCTAGTGGATACTCAAGTCACAACGACGAGACTACTTTTAGCATATCGCACGCACCAAGTTTCAACGAAAGGATACACCCGCCCACAAGGTACTACCAGTAGGTAGATATATTTAATTTTACAATATAACTTTAGGATTGAGATCATTATTCGCCAATTAATGCCCGAGTTAACTACAATATGTGTTCGGAGATCGTTTTATTATTAAATTGTGGAAAAAATTATTGTTCTTTATTTTTTTTAATGTATGTCGGTTTTAAGCGACCAAGCTGACATGTTTTAATTGTTGTCATTCGAATAACAAGGTTACAAATAGAGGCAATGTTTATTTTGTGTATTTTTAGTTGTCTATACTATAATCGTTTATAATTACAAAATCATACGATAATGAGGTATATTAATGAATAATTTTGTATACGTTAATAGTACTTATAAACCTTCGAACCAGCGGCGAGGTAGTACGGGTCACAAAACCTCATTTTTTTCATAAAACTATCATTTTTCTGTCATTTTCTCATAAATGACAAGAGCTACACAAAAAAGATAAATGACAAAGTTGTTGGGAATTTAATTTTCTACAAAAAAGGTCCTGATTATCAAATCGCTAAAACCAACAGTTTTCGAAATATTTGGCGTTATTAATTTAACTATAAAATTTTTACAAATTATAATTTGTAGTACTAGTAGAGTAAAATTTATTAAAGGCCAAATATCTCGAGAACTGTTGGTCTTAGCGATTCGATTATTAGGACCTTTTTTGTTGGAAATTATATTTCCAACGACTTTGTCATTTATTTTTTTGTGTAGCTCTTGTCATTTGTGAGAAAGTGACAGAAAAACGAGAATTTTATGAAAAAAATAGATTTAGTGACCCGTACTACCTCGCCAGTGTGAGTTGCGACTTTGCCGCAATGGACACTTTTGTAGAGCATTGAATTTTCAATTCCGTCCCTTTTAAATGGAAAATTTCACACGCTTTGGGCGAGTACTTAATTTTAATATTGAGGGCCGAATCTTTCAGGGATTTTTTGGGGTTATATATATATATATATATATATATATATATATATATATATATATATATATATATATATATATATATATATATATATATATATATAACTGTATATATATCACTGGAGTCCCACTAATCCGAACTAATTGGGACCGAAGCCTGTTCGAATTAGCGAAAATTTGGATTAGGTGAAATTTTGTCACTTAATGCCATATTGTCTTTTTTCTTATTTATTCTATGTACATTTTTATATTTTAGATTTTCTGATGTAAGCATGAGAGACTTCACGGAATCTGATTACGAAAAAGGTCACAAACCCAGGGGAATGTCCAAACTATCTAGGGAAGCTTTCCAAATAAATGTGTAACATAGTATAGGCTAGATATACTCTACCATTAAATTTATGTGTAAAAAGATACTGTAAAATATATTTATGAAAATATTGTATTTATATGTAAAGGTATATTTTCATAAATATTAAGAAGGCCAAAATGAACAGATAGCAACAATACAAACAGAACAAAAGATCTTCATATGAAAAAACAAATTATTTTGAATTATTTGTTGAAAGTACTCCTGTCGCATGTTTCCACAAAATAAAAAAAGCGCCCAAAAGCATTGAAATATACGATTTTTTTAAGTTTAAGTTTGAGCCTAAAGGTTTACAAATATAGACATCTGACAAGTTATAACACTAAAGATTAATTATTAATTTAATATACATTCACCTCCCAAAAAAAACGGCCACTATTAACGAGCCACAAATTTTGGCTACATCGCAACATTTTTTTTTTTTATTGTAGACTGATTCCTCAAAAACGATGTTGTGTCAGACATTTTTATCTAGAATAGACTGGGAGCGGTTTTTAAAGAAGGTCCTGGTAAAACTTGGATACTTTTTGTGTCAAGGAAAACCAGAATAATTGTAAAATAATAAATAATAAACAAAGTCGACCAAAAGCTCCTCATTACTTTTATTACCACCTAAGCTAGGAAAGAGTGTAGAATGTATTCCTACCGAATTATTTGAGTATTTTATTTGTTAAATATTGTTTTTATTTTTATTGTTAAAATATTTTTTCCTGGTTTTTCGGACTAAATATCATATTTTTACCCAAATGTCAGGGCTATTTAAAATTTTTGTTTAAAGTCCATTTAGGTCAGAGGTTCTCAAACTTATTTTGTCTAACGCCCACTTTGAAAATCAGTTATTTTGTAGCGCCCCCCACTTTTTCGTCACCTTAAAAATCTTAATAACATATTAGTCTCGCCTGGAATTTAATTAAACCTATATTCTAAACGACACTTTTCCTACCAGAGAGAGCACTATTATTGCAACTTACAATATTAAGAGTATCTTTTATTTAAAATTATCAACATTGAGCAACTATAATTCAACTTTACAATATTAAGAGTATCGGGGTAGCGGGCAGAATGGCCGGAGGGCGAGCGAGTGAGATGCGTGCATGCGGCGAAACGTCACGTCTAGAGGTGGAAAGTTCGAATCTTTTTACTGAATCAATTCATTTGATGCATTCACTTGAAAATATTCGATCGCAACCGATTCACTTTATTGTGATGCCGATGCCGGTCGGACTCGATCGGTAATGAATTCAACAAAAATGTGATATTTTTCTTAAATAAAGAAATTATTTGCATGTATTTTATTTCGGTATAATTATTATTTTAAAAAACATATTTGAAATAAAACTTTTAAAAACTATAATCAATAAAACCTACAAATGAACCTCCAAATTAAGTATTTGGTCAAAAAAATAGTTAAAACAAAGAAAAAAAGTTCTTTTAATTGCCAAATAGGTATATAGCCAAAACTGATTCGAACCGACAATATGAGTACACATAAAACAAAACTAGGTTCGTTATTCATCGCAGAGCGATCCAGCCAGTGGGTCAAAAACGTTTGTTCTTTTTGAACGAATCCTTCGCGAACGACACACCTCTAGTAACGTCAGTCGCCGTACGGTCGCAAGCCGCGGCTGTGTATTTGGGCACCTGCACTCCGAAAACACGGACCGACGAACGTTGACGGACTAAAATACAGGATTGCACAAATAATAAAATCGTCCAATATTTGTTTGCTCCAAAAGTGAATTATAATTAAACATTCTAAGCTTAATTTTATTTTTTCTTTAATTTTACTAGATTAGGTACATAAAAAAAATCCCGCGTTCGGCAAGTGCTCTGCTTGACTGCAACAATATATACATATTTTTAACACGTGTCTTCAGAGGTGGGCAACACACCTGCGACACTTGAAGACACGAATATATTTCAGTGTTTGATACCTATTACTAAATATCTTAACATATAAATAGCGTTGTGAACGCATTAAAAATATTAAATATTTAATATATCAACTAATAAATGGATGTTGTGTAGTGAAAGGTTTTAATTTCATTGAATTTTAAAATATGAAGTAGCTGACGTTACAAATCACCCATAGCCCCCCAAAATCAAATCAGCGCCCCCCAATTTTTTCTGGGTCCCTTACCGCCCCCCTCTAGGCCTCCAGCGCCCACAAGGGGGCGTTATCGCCCACTTTGAGAAAGACTGATTTAGGTGATGGCAGCCCTATACAGGGTGTCCTGGTAAGGTCATCCTCCGGCGATATCCCGAGAATATGATAAAATCGGCCTCGAGAAAATGCCGAAAATTATTTTCAAGTTTCTAATTCTGCCGCTAGAGGGTGTAAAACTAAGAACAAAATTAAAAACACGGATTATTTAAAAATATGCCATATTATCTTATGTCGTTAATAATTTTCTTACAAACAATGTAAAATAAGGCAACTTTTTTCTTTTAAGCATTTTTCCGTAACCTGTCAAATATAGGGGAGCGAATATACATTTTAAAAAAATTGAATAACATTGTTTCGGCTGAACCGATTTTGATGAATTAGGTGTTGTTTAAAAGAGCTTTTACCAGGGCTTAAGATTGAATATTGATATAATAAATTTGTTTTTTTGTTTTATCCCCAGAGACCGATTTATGTCAAAGTTATAAATTTTGTCATTTTTTTCTAAAAATTTAAATACAATAATGGTATTAATTTCATTCAATCCCATTAAAAAGTAAAGAAACTGGTAAAAACCGCATTTCGATATCCTAAATAGTTTTCGAGTTATTGCCGAAAAACTGCATTACTCGTATTGTTATCTATTTGAAGCTGTCGGATAAACAATGCGGCGTTTTAATCGAGAGTGCCGGGACGTCAAAAATTACAGAAAACAGAGACGTCAAAAAAATGACAAGTGCATTGTTTGTTAAACCTGATAATCTTAAATTTAGTTCTTGTTTAAAGCAGTTTATCGTTATTATTATTAGTAGTAGTGTTGTTAATCGTTATTAAGTAATTTTAAATTATGTCTTATTCCACCACCGAGGCATAATTTTTCAGATGCCTCTATTGCGGTCAGACAATATGCTATAAGGTATTACGAAAGACGGCATTTTAATAAAAAAGTTTTTAGACGTTTGACAACCCGTTTAAGAGACACTGGAAATATGCACCCTATTCCAGCACAATAAGGATACAATTTGCCAAAGCCCGTAGATAATAATCAGCTATTATTATCCACGAGCCGTGTAATTATGAATGCTGTTATTAAATTGATAATAAACAAATAATAAGGATAGTATTGATATTATTTAATATTCGCAGTTTTTGTTGTCATGGCACTCTCGATAGAAACGCCGCGTTGTTTATCTGACAACTGAAAATAGGATAGGACACGAGCAATGCAGTTTTTCGGCAATAAGTCGAGAATGAATTAAGATATCAAAATGCGGTTATCACCAGTTTCTTTGTTTTTTTTATTGGGTTTATAATAAAAATACCATTGTATTTAAAGTTTTCGAAAAAATTGACAAAATTTATAACTTTGACACAAATCAGTCTCTAGGGATAAAACCTCAGACGAAAGAAAGAAAAGACTTAACATTTCATTCATAAGTGACACTTTGTTTTGTCCCAGACATTATCAATAAAATCATATAAGGGGAAAAAGGATAGAAGATAAATTAGGACTGATCAAGGCAACATTGTACCGAGCCTTGCAGTTTCGACCAGTGGCGTATGGTTTATGTTAGAAGTTTCGATTAGATATAAATTTATTAAAAATATTAATTTTTAAATCGTTCTAATTATGGTGATCCTTTTAATTTTAGTTTATTAAAAAATATTGATTAGCAACATAAATAGTTATAAAATATTTTATTCTAAAAATAACTAAAATTTTTTTGGTGTATTGGTTATTTAAACAAAATTACTTTTCTCCTATAAATTTAGAATAATGTGGGCCACAAATTAATAAAAAAAGACAAAAACTGGGGATACTTTTTATTATATACGGTACACAAAAATAACATAAAATATTAGATATAAGGCAAAATAAAAAATTATCTACTTATTCCTAAGATAATATACAGTGTCAACCATAAAGTCCGCATCAAATGGGAAAATTTTTCCCCAATTAATTCGGGTAATTTTTTTTGCCAAAAGTTTTTGTTTGAAAAATAATGCCAAATAATGTATACAGGGTGCCACAGATTCGAGTGCATGCATGGGGATACCGTAAGAGATATGAAGTCGGTTAAATTATGGCAAAGTTGTGTATTTACGTAACTAACCATATCCACTTTAGAAAGTTGCATAATTCCGAGTACTTTCGGAGATATCCGAAAAAAAACGAAATTTGCCGATTTCGTTTTTATTTTTTCTGACGTTATTTAAAGAGATATGGAAAAACAAAAGATACTTTCTCGTGGTCACTTTTTAAGCTCTACAAAACAGCGTTAAGAGATTTTCCGCACGACGTTTCGTTTTCGTTAAATCATCATCAACTTTATTTTTTTAAATACGGACCTGGTTTTTTATTTCATTTTTTGAACCCCTTATTATTCCAATAACAAAAATGTATAACACTTAATATTTTTTAACAAATATGAAACGCCCCTATAAGAAATGTTGTGCGTTCCTTGTCTAACTCATTGTCTCTTATGGAAAATATGTTTATTTAACAGAAAAATATTAAGTGTTATACATCATTGTAATTGGGATTATAACTGCTTCAAAAAAATGCAATGAACAATTGAGTGCCGTATTTAAAAAATAATGTATGATGGTTTAACGAAAACGAAACATCGTACCAAAAATCTCTCAACGCTGTATTGTAAAGTGGCCATGAAAAAGTGTCTTTTATTTTTCCATATCTCTTTAAATAACGTCAGAAAAAATAAAAACGAAATCGGCAAATTTCGGTTTTTTCCGGATATCTCCGGAAGTACTCGGAATTTTACAACTTTCTAAACGGCATGTTGTTAGGCACCTAAATGCGCAACTTTTTAATAATTTAACCGACTTTGTATCTCTTCCGGTTTCCAAGATCCCCATGCATGTACTTGAATCTGTGGCACCCTGTATAAGGATGATCACGTGACTTTTTTTAGCTGTCAATTTTTTTTTTCAGAAAATCGCAAAATGAAGCATTATCTTTCAAAATTTCGAAAAATTGTATTGGCATGTTGCAAAATATATTTTGGGGACAGCTAAATTGATTGCAGCGCTCGCTGTGGTCAAATTTTTCGATAAATCATACACCCAATTATCCATGGATATGTCTTCATCCCTAAAAGTTAATTAAATTAAAAAAATAAATACGTGAAAACCTTTAGAAAACTTTTGCTGATTTTGTAAGACCATATTAATTACATACCCTTTCACTTTCCTAGGGGAGTCTCCAATAAAGTGGAGTCAAAAAGATGTACTTGTTTTAAACATAAAAGCTCAAACGTTATTAGATAGACCTACACCAAAGAAATGATGTGTTTTTTAAATCAAGAACCAAAGTTTACGAAGATTCGTAAATATACAAAACAACGTTAACAATAATTTGAATGTATTAGTCTATAATAATTACCTTCCATCAACAGATTGATTGTCAAATATATGAGGTAATTTTTTTTATGATGGCTCCAGGCCTTAAATATTTGCTATTGTTTGCCTTAATCAAAATATCCTGTGGATCAAAATGGTCTGAGCTTAGCACAGATGCTTTGGTAAATGTTGTCCCTCTTCAATTCCCACAAGAGAAAACCAAATGTTTCTTGTCATTGGATCTGAGGGAAACCTAAAATATTAGAAGATCCTTTTGTATAATGTATAATTTCTCCCACAATATTATAAACCTACTCACAAACTAATAAATTCGATAATATTCTAATAAAAATAATAAAACAAGTACAATGCATAAATAACTTTTGGTCTAGTTACTTTCCTTCAGGCTATTGTAAATCTACGCCACTGACCTTGGTAAAAACATCGCCTAGCAAACAGAACCTAACTTACCTATCAAAAGACACATCTTCGTGTAAATAGTCCAATTTTTTACAAAAAACTCATTCACGCACCATTTTAGAGTTTTTAATATAAGTTTGTAAATAGATTTAACAGATAGTTTTAATGAAAACACCTGTGAAAACACCACAAAACACTAAAGAAAATCCATGGCAACGTCGCACTACACCTAATCAGGTTCATTCCATTTATCAACGGACCGGTTGTAAAATTCCTACGCGTGTTGAAGCGGCATTGCCATATTCCGCCTGCGAAATTCCTTTGCGGGCGAAATGTAGCAATGCGAAACGTATTTAACCAAATAAAAATAAATAAAAAAATGGTTTATGTAGCAAAATTATCTTTAAATTATTTATTTTTTAAAGCCAAATCTAGTAATCTATTTATTTTTATGCCCATTTTTTATTATAAATATAGAACTTAAAGGCAATTTTATTTAGAAATGTTTAAATTCACTTCAAGCTGGCAACAGATTTTATCGACTTTAGTTACGCGTTACGTCCTTTTCCAATGTCTGACCGTAAGTTCGTGTTTTTGAGTTCCTGTTTGGATAAAACAAAAAAATAAATTTATTATACCAATAGCTTTGTTCGCGGGTCACGTTAAGAACCGATTCCGAACTAGAATTGAACCGTTCAGGATTGTCTTTAGGCGCATGTCTAATTATATACCGGTTCCGGATTTTTATTTACCGCGAACGGCGCGGATTTCCATCGAATTTCTCCAACAGCTGACTGTTTAACCTAACCTGACTTTACCAAGTTTGTTTTAATTTATTATTAAATTATTTTATTTTGCTTTTGTTTCTGTTGGCACTGGCACCAGAAAAAAACCTAGTCATAAATAATGGATAAATCCGCACGTAGTAACTAATATGTAATTACTTATTTGAAAAAGGGTCTAAATTTGAAATAAATGAACTTACTATTTCTATCAATTTATAAACAAATATATTACTGCTTTATAATCCACAATCAAGATAAACTAAACTAAGAATCAAAGAAAATTAAGAACTTTAAGTAACAGGTTTGTATGGATCGATTTATACTTCCAATTAAATTAAATAGGAATTAAGGTTAACTAAAAAGGGCAAAATTCTTAAGGTTCACCTCAAACCAACAAACAGCAAACAGATGACGAGAATGTTGATATTGCGCATGAACAGCAGAACCGAACTTTTAATCCCATCAAAAGTTCGGGGACTACAAGAACCGATTCTGAATCAGTAACGAACCAATCCGGTGTTATCCGCGAACGCTGAACTGTTACTAAAAATTCAGAATTGTGTTACCGCGAACGACGCGATTTATATTGCGCACGCGAATAGTCCCTGAACCGGTTCGGAATTGGACCCGCGAACAAAGCTAATATTTTATCTTAAGCCCTAGTAAAAGCTTTTTCAAACGAGACCCAGTTTATCAAAATCGGTTAAGCCAAAAAAAAGTTATTTAATTTTTTTCAAATGTACATTTGCTGCCCCCTCCCTATATTTGACAAGTTAGGGAAAAACGTTTAAAAGAAAAAAGTTGCCTTATTTTACATAGTTTGTAAGAAAACTATCAACGGCATAAGTTAATATAACATATTTCTTAGTTTTACGCCCTCTAGCGGTGGAATTAGATACTTAAAAATAATGTCCAGCATTTTCTTGAGGCTGGTTTTACTATAAATATTTTTTCCGGAAGCTATGCGATGAAGGGTTCTCGAGATATCGCCGAAGGACGACCTTATCACGACACCCCGTACACCTAACGCTTCGTAATACGATGTTTTCCATATCTGAAATTTAATGCTTTGATTAAATTCTAAATAAAAATATCTGACACAACATCGTTTCTGAGGAATCTACAATTCAAAAAATGATCATCAAAATCAAATAAGTGGTTAAGGCGAGAAAGCCAACTTGGAAAATAGGGCCAGGTTATGTTTTTTTGCGAAGGTGGCTGTATTATACTGATTAATATTTAGATTTTAAAAAATGTCTAACTACTTTTGTTTAAAATAAAGTCAATAGCAATCTAGGTTTATTGCCATTTTATTTTTACTTTCTACAACGTTTTAAATTATTATGTATTTTTCCTATGGAGATACTGTGTATAAAAATGGCTGGTGCCTTCAATGTAAAAAATACGACTTACAAAAGAAATATAATACTAGAGAAATTATTTAAATACCTTTGAATAAAGGTAAATACAATATTAATATTAATAATAAACGGATAATACTGAAAGAAAAAGTGCTTCCCCAAAACATGGGTGTGCCAAAAATAAAAGACAATTTATAAGAATGGTATGTATAGGGCATTAACGACAAGATTTTATAGAATGTTATCTAATTACTACTTGTATACAAGGTGTAACAAAAGTAAAAATTAAAGAAACATTTATTTTATTCGTTTACGAGTGCAATGAAAAGAAATCCAGCAATGTGTGACTCGTCAAGAGTGTAGGGATAAATACGGGCGAGCAACTGTAACATTGACGTATATTTTACGTCACTCTGATTAGGATTTAAATATAAAAGACATAATATACAGAATGTATAGAAAAAATATGCGTAGAAAATTTTATAACAGTTGTGTTCTGTTTAGCCGGTAAATAGCGTCAAAAGTTTTTAGAAACATTGGTTTTTCCTAAATATTTTAAAAACGTGTACAATAATTTTACTCTTTTTTTAGTTAATAAGACACTACAAAATGGCGAATTTTCTTGGTAAAACGATCTGCTTTAAAAAAGTATTTTATAAATGTGACGTCATTAGAAAACAATTCTTCTGATTTTCTACATTATAACCATTATAAAATTTTGTACACGTATATCATGGACACCCTGAATTATTCCTTATTATTTATAAAAGTAGAAAACTCGCAGACGATTGCCGAACAACGTGAGCGAAGGTTAGTAATGGAGAGTGCAGCAATTCATCAAAAACAAAGAAACTAGAGATGGGTCACTCGATCATTCACTGGCGATCGAATCAATCATTAACCGAGTTCTCAAATGATCCAATCTTTTTAATCGTTCATTTAGTCAATCATTTTTATAAGCGTACCAAACAAAACGTCCCAACGATGGTCGATCGGTCGATATTTCGATATGGTGACACATGGCACACTGGACTGGTTACTGGTTATTGATTGTAGAGGTGTAAAAGTAACGAAAAAGAGCGTACCCGTATGTATTCGTTACTATATCAATTAGTACTCGTTACTATCGTATCGTTACGTTACTCGTTACTTCTGATACCTCATAACATGCTATGTTATGTTAGAGGAACGAATCGAGTAGTATTGCGTATGGTACAGTATGACGTCGCGGTGTGAAAACATACTAATGCATTACATACCAAGCTGCGTAAGGTGTATTTTTTCACTTGTTCATATTTTAAACCAGAATTGTGTTTAAGTTATTCTTAAATTAGTTTGATTTAATAAGTAAAGTGTATAACTACAAGTAAACTGTTGACGGAATCTACCAAATTTGCAATGGATTTACTATTTTGAAAATTTTAATCGTGATCTTATGTTATATTACAAGCAACAAATAGATGTCGAAAGTTATTTATTATCAATGAAATTTACACAACATTCTATTAATAAGTTTTGGTTAGAATAAAATTAATCACAAAAAATGAAATAAACCATGTTTTAAACAAAATAAAAACAAAAAAAAAATATCTTTTGTTCTTAGAATTAAAATAAACGTAAAAATAAAATAAAAACATTTCAAACAAAACTAAAACCACAAAGAAAATCTTTTTTTCGTAAAATGAAATTGAACCTAAAGCGCCGCAATTGTTATGGGCAAGCATTAACATTTAACATCTGCGACTTGCTCGTCGGGCCATATCAATAAAAAATCATAATTAAATAAAAACATTTTATGTCAGGAATTTCTGGTTTATATTTAAAAATAAAATCTTCTTTTCTTATCCATTGTAGCAAGAAAATTAAACTGTAAAATAAAAAAAAATAAGTGTAAATAATAATATATGAGATATAAACAATTAATAATATTTAAAAATTAACAGCAACAAACAATTAAATGCCATTAGAGCGTTTAGGATAAGAACAAAACAAAACGTGAAAATACGCGATAATAAAAAACAAAAACATACATATTTCTAATTTGTAAAAAATACTTCCATACCTTTTTCCTGTTCAAATTTTAAACTTTGTCTACACACAAAATACCTTTAATAAACGTTTAATACGTTTTTAAATTCACCAAAAGATTGCGCCCTGGAATTAAAACATACGATCAGCAAACGTTAAAACACGCATCAACTGTACTTGCGTGAACAGTATAATACGAAAAATGCGAGTAACGAAATGCATGCGAGTAACGAAATGCATTCGTGTGTAACGTTTCGTTACTCGGTACTAGATGGCGCACCCGTTACTCAGTACCGAATACATACGGTTTGTTACACCTATAATTGATTGTAACAACACTAGTCATCGAACGAATGATTGCAAGCGGAGCGGGCGAAGCCAAGCCAGTCGCCAGCCAGACAACACAACTTCATTCGTTACGCTACTTTCCGTCTCTCAGTCATGGAGTGATTCGATCACTGCGAGCGTACGGGATTCGATCGTTCAATTTTCATAAACGATTCGGTCATTGTGATCGAATCATTCACGATTGACGCTTCTCTAAAAGAAACGTTAAAATATTTAAAAATAGTAAAATTGTTGGTTCTAGTATGTTTTACTTATAACTAACTACAAGTTTTACATTTCGTACAAAAACTTAAAAATAACACTAAATGTAAATAATTAAAATAAAAAATAAATCAATAAATTTTATTTATTTATTTAGCGCATCAACCTCTTAGGGTTTTTAGCGCAAACATAGAATATTCATTCATAATTATTATTAGACATTATTAGACATATACCAGGTTGAGCACAGATTTAACAACTTAATTCATTGTGATTCTTAATTAAAGTTCATTAATTTTTTCAATGGCAGTAAGGAATCCTATGATGGTGTTATAGACACAGTCTTTTCCAAGTCTTTCTATAATGTCCAGGGGTATCTGACATGCCTATCTTTGCAGTGTTCGCACTGGTGTTGGTCAAATCAATAAATCAAGTGTTAATATTTTAGTTTTTGTTCAAAATGTAATACTCATCTATAGTTATGAGTAAAACATGACTAGAACTATTTCTAAATATTTTAACGTTTTTTTTTTCTTTTGGTAAAATACCGAGAATTATATAAATATAAATACTTCAAACTTTGCATTTGGAGTTAACATGAAATTCTATCCATTTTTTATTCCTAGGGTTTTATCGATATTTTGTGGTATAACCCCACATTTCGTAGTTACATGTCAGTTTCTTCAAATTTCCCGCCATATCGCTGAATACGTGACAGATGTCAAAATCAATTTTTATGTTATTGGTATGGAGCGTAAAGGTACGGAAAAATAACTCATATGGGAAACAAATTGAAAAAGTGTCCAGCTGTAAGCAGTAAATAGGTGAAGGGTATAGTAAGAAAATGGCAGTTGTTGACAAATTAAAGTTTACCGAGTTAGGAAATTAAGTAAATTTAACCTAAAATGAATAACTGCTGTCAAAAAACGTGGAAGTTTTTAAATAGTGTGAGCGTTTACTTGTAAATTACTTTTTAAATAATTAAATAATTTATGCAAATTCTCATTTTAAACAGCACGAATTATAATTAAATAAAAAAATTATTGAATATGCACCTGCAAAATGTTATTCCAACCAAATTCTCCTTCAAATCACTCGAATTTTTAGAGCCTGAAACTAAAATATTTCTCATTATTGTTTAAAATTATAAAATATCGATATCACAGCAAAAACTTTTCACATATATGGAAACTAAACCAAAACACAGGAAAACACAAATAAAACCGGCTCGGACTGCCAGGTGGGAAATTTACCCTGTTGCTACTGTACCGCCACCAATTTAACACATTTTACCGGACAGTTTTTCATGTTAAAGATATTTCTTCTTGCCTTTACCCTCCATATGTAGTTATTGAACATGCAGTAGCGATTGCCAGAAAAATAAATCGGAAATTTCATTTTCTATTTAAACCCCCCTCGTATGTTTGTCAATGTTACGCCTTGTATATAGAAAATACAAAACGAATTAAAATATATCCTTGTACCTAGTTACTTGTTGTATAAACATTTGGTAGATTTTTTATATAGTTGTTATGTTTATTAATTTTTAGAAATAAAATTAATTCGTTTTGTAAATAAACACTATACTGTAATTATTTTTGTTAGAAATTTTAATTGTTTTTTAATAATTTTATATACAATATAGAAAAATAATTTGTACACCGATTTTTGTACCAAATAGGTATGTAAAGAATATTTTTATCACCAGTAAATTACCTTTTAGAGAAAAGATACATAGATTGGTTAAAATGTTAACAAGATTATAGCCATTATTCATTAAAAAACAATATTTCTTCTAATTCAATTTTTCCTAATATAATAAAACCACAAAATATAACATATTTTACCACGTTAAATTTTTTATTACGGATTTTTCGGAAATCCCATTAGTAGTAAAAGTTGCTACAACAACCAAAACTAAGTCTGTCTAAAGTGTCTTTCGTAAAACCACAACCACAACTAATCAAAACTCTTAGCATTCTTGATTCCAACTAAAGAAGACCTAGTTGATGATTTTACTCTAGAAAGTTATAAAATGCAGCAAACATTTGGCCCACACTGTAGATTAGTTGCAATTGGGAAAAATTTCAGTAAATTGCAACAAAATATTCCACTGAACTAAACTGCTCAACAAAAAGATCGTACCATTTAATTTTTAGACCCATTTTCAAATTGCTGTAACTTTTTTAAAAATTAACTTTTTTGAATATTTAAAACGAAGTTTAAAACCGCGTTTCTTCTACTTTAAGCTGTATTGCATTTAGTTTTAGTAAGATGAATATTATCATGATGTACAGGGTGATCAATAGAGTGCTGCAAAAAAACAAAAATTCGAGTGTGTCCCATTTCAGTGGTAATTTTTTTTGGTCGTTATAATATGGGTTGTTACCAAGGTCATATCAATATCTTTAGACGTTTATGCCAGTTTTTGAATTGAGGACCTGTGGCTTGCGATACACTTCTAAACGTCAAGTTTTGGTATTCAATATTTTAAAAAGCTATAACTGGAAAATTGATTGACGGATTTCAACAAGTGTTTCATATTCGGAAAGCTTATTTCATGTAGATTTTTTACGTCCTAAGCACTTTTCGATGGGTTATAATTTTATGAGTATATGGGGCCAACAAATACCAAAAACGAAGCTGATTTAGAAATCTTAACTCTATTGATCACCCTGTACATCATGATAATATTCATCTTACTAAAACTAAATGCAATACAGCTTAAAGTAGAAGAAACGCGGTTTTAAACTTCGTTTTAGATATTTAAAAAAGTTAATTTTTAAAAAAGTTACAACAGTGTGAAAATAGGTCTAAAAATTAAATGGTATGATCTTTTTGTTGATCAGTTTATAATGATGTATCTAGGGTCACCACTTTGTCAAGAAGATTATCTTATGGAAGTTTGCACATAACAGTGTTGTCGATGTGATAAATAATTATTATTATTACTCTTGGGATAATTGTTACTAGGGTTATATTTTTAATTATATTAAAACTTGCCAGCAGGATCATAGCCTTGCCTTACCATGTTAAATGACGTAAATGTTGGACAAAAATATACCCGGCGTCTCGGTAATTAGACACGGGAAAAAATGTTATTTTTAGTAACAGCCGAATCAATTTAATTTATGTAAGATATCTGCGATTTAACTTTAAAAATAATAAAAGCTAACAATAAATACCTGAAATACCAAAACATAAAAAGTCAATATTTTGTCTAAGTCTAGCGTTCATAACTATTTTTAATGCATATTAACATTTAATTTAGTTAATTCTGTTGTTATTAAAGTCAATAAGAAATCATTTTATTAAACGGATTGAAAAAAAAATGAGACGCTTTCAAAAACGAAATAATAAATAAGATGCCCTATTAAAAATAAGTTAATTTTGTTAAATTTCTTTTATTTCAATTCAAGTTATTTTCTAAAGTATTTTTTTTATTTAACGGGAAAATAATACAAAATATTGCCATCTTATATGTTTTTAAAATACCAGTAAAGTCACAAATATTCGTTAAGTACTATACATTATACAGGGTGTTACAGAATGTTGTGAGGAAATTTAGGGGCAGATTGTACATCTAAAAATATGAAAATAAGTTCATATAAACATGGGTCCGGAAATGCTTCGTTTTTATAATACGGGGTGTATTAAGTTTTTTGCCTTTTATATTTTATTTCACATTTCGGGAAAACCCGTGGAGATATTGAGATGAGTTTTTGTACACGCAAATGTATAAATATAGATCACATTTACATGTATAAAATTGTTTTCTAAGACACTCACATCAGTGGTGTTCGTGCTGGTAAGTCCCTATTTTTAGTGAAAAACTGTACGCCACTGGTTTTCGCAAAAATTAGTATTGCTTTCTTGAAGCCAGTTTAATTATGCTTAAAAGTACCTTTTGGACTTTTTTGTTCTGACTTAACGTTTTAGAAATAAAAATAAAAGTATACTTAGCTGTTTCCCGAATTATTTACAATTAATATTTTATTTATACTTATTGTTTAAACCTCTGCTTTAATAAATGCTGGAAATCGCATTCGAATAGTTCTTTTGACCCTTTAAAATATTTGAGGAGTCTGGCGAAAACAGCTTATTATACGAATTAATAAATTAATTTCTATTTCGAAAACGGTGAGTCAGAACAACAAAGTCCAGGAGGTACTTTTTAAGCAGAATTAAACTGGCTTTAAGAAAACAATACTTATTTTTGCGAAAACCAGTGGCGTACAGTTTTCTTCGCTAAAAATAAGAACTTAACGGCACGGCACGAACGCCACTGATGTAATTCCCTTAGAAAATAATTTTGTACATGTAAATGTGACCTATAAGGATACATTTGCGTGTAGCAAAACTTATCATAATATCTCTATGGGTTTTCGAGAAATGTTAAATAAACTATAAAAAGCGAAAAACTTTAAACACCCCATATCATAAAAACAAAGCATTTCCGGACCCATGTTTATATGAAATTATTTCCATATTTTTAGATGTAGAATCTGAACCTAAATTTTCCTCACAACATTTTGTAACACCCTGTATAAATATGTTATTCTGAAATTTCAATATATTTATTTTTTAACACATACCTCTTAAAGCAACATTCCTAATACTCTTGAAACACACACACCACAAAGCTCATGAAGCTTTAGTTTGCCTGACAAAAAAATATTGTTAACATATTAATTGTATGTATCTTTTCTAACCTATCAAATAATAATAGTGCGTGTCTCAATGTGTCAAAATTTCACTTTACATTTAGATGTCGGAAAATTGCATTAAAAATCACCCCTCTGTCGCTAAATTATTATCAATTTAAAATGACTGTCTTTTTGGATACTTATATTCTATTCTTTTTATTGCTGTAATAAAAATTGTTAAATGTAAGAAAATAAAGAATAACATGTTAGTTAAAAAGTTATTTTATTTCTTTTTATTTGTTTAGTTATTCATTAGGAGCCAAGATAGACCGATCGGTCGCGGTGGAAGGGTGTTATACCCACTCACTTTAAACCTACCTACCTATTCATAAGCATTATTAGTTATTTCCAACATATGGTCGCTCAGAATAATAGTAAATCATCAATTTTTCAATGTACTGATAGGTAAGGTTTAAACTGAGTGGACTTTTCGCCCTCCACTGCACCGCTCAGTATGTACTCACCTTATATTTCTCCCAATAGGAAGCACTGATATCTCCGAACTGATTCAGAGCGCCCCATTAAAATGAACCATCTATCCGTAGTAGTATTATCTTTGTTAGGAGCCACAATAGACCGATCGGTCGCGGTGGAAGGGTGTTATACCCACTCACTTTAAACCTACCTACCTATTCATAAGCATTATTAGTTATTTCCAACATATGGTCGCTTCAGAATAATAGTAAATCAATTTTTCAATGTACTGATAGGTAGGTAGGTTTAAAGTGAGTGGACTTTTTACGCCCTCCACTGCGACCGCTCAGTCTATTGTGGCTCACACCTTTTTATATTCCTCCCAATAGGATCAGATTACTAATGAATCCGATACCAGATTGGGAGAGCGTTCTTACATCTCCTTTTACTCGTGTCGCTACCAGACACGAGCACAATATGTGTTCTGATGTGTTCTGGTGTCCCTGTCTCCTGGAGAGTATGACGAGCAGACGGTTAGATCCGTCATGCCCTCCTCTCCCGGTCTAGTGACGTGGGTAGCTACCAGGTCCTTGTTACAGGAACCAGATGTTCTTTCTGAGGCCGCATCTCCGGCCTTACCCTATGAAAACGGTCCTATCCGCCTTCTGTTTAAAGCCAGGGAACCCTTTTTCCTATAAAGGCGGTTCTGTCCGCCTTCTGTTTGGATTCAGGAATCCCTTCCCAAGCACCTGTTTGTTCGGGATGGATTAGCCCTTCCCCGTGAGACAGGCGCCGGTGACTTCAGGGCACCTTTCGAAACGGATTCACCCGTTTCGGTCGGCGCACTTTTGTCTGCTTGTGACCTTGAGTGGCACCCCCCGAAACGGATTTATCCGTTTCGGTCAGCGCACCTTTGTCACTTTTTTCCTATGAAAGCGGTTCTGTCCATGATACTATTACTCGAAAAGATAAACCCACGCGCATGAGATAAGCCTATCTCTCTCGCACGCCTGACGTCACTCGATGACAAATTTCCCCAGAAACAGCGAGTTTTAATATGGCGTTCCGATTTCGGTTTAGATGGATTTAGTGTTTTGTTTATTTATTTTTTGAAGTCAAACCCAGATTTTGTAACTTAGCGTAAGGAACTCGACCACACTTTTAACAATTTTAATGGGAAGTCATTAAAGTTGACTAAAAATTATTTAAAATCGCAAATGGATTTAGCCAAATTTGTATTTTAAAATTCTAATGTTAAATAGAGATATTAAAAAAAAAACAAAGTAAGAAAGAGAAAAATGACGAAAATTATAAAATAGATTATAATTAAATTTGGGTTTCTTGTGTAAATTTGTTAATTTTCTAAGTACTAATATATTCTTCAAAAAATAAACAGAATTGTTAAACATTACAGTGTCATTTTCTTAACACCTCTACCCATAAGCAATATAAAAAATGTAGACTATCCTTTATAGGTAGGTATAGCGCATAAAACTCAATAAAAATTTTAAAAATTGTCACAATAAGCTGTATATTAATCCTCTACTTTTGTTTTATTTTTTTTGCAACATAACAAAATATGTACCTACTGATATTTTTCTGCAGAAGTATTAGTCTTAAGTAGGTAACTAAATTTATTTAAATAAACACCATAAATATTTTTTTTGCGCTATATAGTGTTATTAGTTTATTATTAATTAACAAGCCTTTAGACTTTTCATATTGCATATGTTTAAATTAAAATACTTTAAATTATTATAATTGTTTGTTGTTCGTTTTTTAAACCTTAATCAATGTCAAACGGGCATTTATATTATTTATTCTTTACCTTATTTTTAAAGGCTTATTATCATAGCACGGATCCTAAATCCCACATACAATTAAGGAAATATCTTACATACTATTATAATAATCATAGAATATCTCATACACCAATATATAATAATCATAAGTAATGCCAAAATACAATAAACGTTAAAAAAGGCTTTAAAACACTGCTTTCCCAACCGACAAGCAGAATTTTTGTCATCGAGTGACGTCATGCGCAACGTCGTACGAAATTGAATCGCCAAGTGGGTTTATCTTCTCGAGTAATAGTATCATGGGTTCTGTCCGCTTTCTGTTTGGAGCTAGAGAAGTAATAGTCCACCACGGCAGAGCCCCGCATTACCGCAGTAAGGCTAGATACTCTGAGAGGTCGCCCTGTATCTCAGAGGCACCGTTGGAGACACCTGTTTAAGGCACAGGATGCCTTGTGCTCATCTTAGCTTCGGATTCCGTTCCATACGCTAGCCAAAAAGAGTTGCCGATAACCAGCAACTTTGACGGATCCTTCAAAAAAGGAATCTATTTACCGATCCGAATCCTCGTAAAGGAATCGAATCACCAATACGAATCACGATTCCTTTTTAAAGGAAAAAAGGGAATCGAATTCAGGGAATCGATTTCTATTTAACGGATCTCGAAACCGGATCATCTTTAGTTTTTATACTTACAAATGGTAAGTACGATACGAATGATACTACATAATCCAGATGATAAGTCAAACGTTAAAGATTTTAGTACAGAGCCCGAAATATAATTTTAGCCTCATTTTGAAGTGCTGGTAACTCTAGCACAAATCCTATGGAAATTGGGACCTGGTCAAATTATCTAAAAATTTAGTATAGTTTTTCTAAAGGGATTCTGAGCAATAGTCCTCATAGGCACAAAGCCCAAAAATGGATAGTTTTTGTGATCGCGCCAATAATGTGTAAAAATCGTACTCAAAAAATACTATTATTTTTATACTAATTTATGTTTACGAGGAGATACCTAAATTGCCATCGGCAAATAGTACGGTATATTTTTTAAAAAAACTTTCTTGAATTTCAAAAAAAAAATGAATATCAGCGAAAGTAATTAAAATAAACATTCAACAAAAATTCTTATAATTGCAGCATAAACATTTATAGCTTTAAAAATACAATTCGCTTGCGTTTTTTTTATATATATATATTTTTTTATAGTGTCAAAAAGTTACGTAATAAAAAAGTAAGTGTGAACCTGCTTTTTTATAAGTATATAAAAGAATGAGAAAGGAAATGAAATTAACTCAATTCTATATATATATATAATATAGAAAAAAAATTTTTTTAGTACGATTTTTACACCTTATAATCGCGATAACACAAAAACTATCCATTTTTGGGCTTTGTGCCCATAAAGATTATTGCTTAGAATCCCTTTGGGAACATTATACTAAATTTCTAGCTAATTTGACTGGTGTTGTAGAAGAGGCCGTAATTCTTACGCTTCCACAGCAATTATAGTTGCCGACATACCCTGATGAAGGCTAAAGAACTGAAACCCAGTAGGTGCAGTTTTAATGTTGGATGCCCTGTGTAATAACGGTTACTCAATTGAGACACAGTATAAATTAAAATTAATGTTTATTAATTACTAAAAGTAAGTTAAAATTTTACAAATATTTGTGATACGCCCCTGGACGTATCACTAAATCTGATAAATGAAAATAATCAAAAGACGGAAGGTAAATTTAAAATAATGGAAAATTTTCCCCTCGACAAATCCTTAATAATTAATTAGATTTGTTACACACATCTTAAAACAAGAAAATAATGAAGAAAGAATTTAAACCTTGTCCACAACAAAAAATGCAAACAATTTGTCACAGCACTAATAGTTATCTACTAACAAGTTTGAAATACAAAAATTACTGGTATCGAAATTCACAAATGTGAGAAATTATATTTTTAATCAATGAAGAAATTTAAACTGAAACCAGTCTAGAAAAGAAAAAGTTTTACTGAGTTTACATTACAAATTACATGTTCTAAAAGTTACAAACTTTTATTAAAGAAAGTCTACAAAATTCTACCTTTTATCAATGAATTAATTTTGAAATTAGAATCACTTAAAAATATAAGAAAGTTTCATTTAGTTTTGAAAACGCAAATTGAATTACTTCCAGTCACGAATTGGGATTAATTTTTGTTATAAATCATGATAGATATCGTCACTTAAAGGTTAAAATCAATGTTAGAATTGAGAGTCAATTACTGGTGAAAATATTGCTGTTCACCGCAAAGTCACTGATGAATATAAGACCTTACCTTAATTTGGTCTTAGCCTTGGAAAACTACTTTACCAGTTGCTCCTTTCCGGGAACCAACCACGTCTCTTTTTCACTTCATAAGACGGTCCTGTCTAATCCTTTCATCTTCACTTTTCTTTACAAATCACTGCCTTTTACTTATAACACATAATTTTTACTTTACCTTTACACTTAATTGGTAACTTAACAATTTTTACTTTCTCTGTTTACATAGAGAAGTCAATACTTTATTGACATAGGAAACTGACATTCCTAACAAAATGTAGATAATAGCCCACTAGCTATCATGGAATATTGTTATTCCATCAAGAGAACGAAACCTGGTGTTTTACCAGAATTTTTACGGAAACATCTCCCAGTTGTTGACTTAGTGACCCGTCTTAACGTTCGCTTTAAGAAATAACATTTTTTATTTGCAGTTTTAGTTTATTTTTAATCATTTCGAGAATTTTATCTGTAGCACAGAACTGTTTGCTTTGTGGAAAGAATGCCGCGTTGAGTTTGCTAGTAAAATTATTGATTTTTACCGTTAGAAAAGGTTTTTATTTTCTTTGTATTTATGGAGTGAATATTGAAAATATTTTACAGGTTGCAGGCTATGCTTCTGCAGCAACTGGGAACCAATTTCCATAAGATTTGTGCGGGGTCCTTTGAATATGTTGTTTCTGAGATCAACATGAAACCACTCTTAAATGATACATTATTTTGAACTCTACATATTCCAAAACTTGTGATGCTATATTTTTATAAGGTTTTTAAATGTGTTTCTTGAGATAACCTTAAGCAAATAATAAATGGGACATCTTATTGTAATTTTACAGGTTTACAAGTCACGTTTAATAAATTCTCTGTTGGCAGAACATAAAAATGTATTAAAATTTTAAATTCATTTTTGTAAGACGCCCTAAATAGAAATAATAAAATGTTCCATTTAAAAGTCCCTCAGGGTTCAAGGATAACATGTTAAAAAATTATAAGATCAAGCAATTAAAACTTTTAAGATAAATGCAATTAAAATTTATGCCTGTTTTTGAAAATCCCACTCTATCGTCACGAAAAAAAATGTTTCATTTAAATGTTGTTTCTCTGGACCTGAAAAACAACATATTTTGGTTAAAAATCACATGTTAACTTTGTTTTCTAAAGTTAGGATTATGCAGAAAAATTAAATTAAGTTAAAGTAACTCAAGAAGAGATAAACATTATGTGATTAAATTGTTTCAATACAGATAAATTAAAAATTAAGTTAAGTTAAGAAGATAACCAACTTTTATCTTTCTTAACTTATTTAAATTTTTTAACCTTAACATAAAATAAAATAAACATTTCCTTTTTAAAATAATTAAACTTACACACAATAACATCATAAAATAGGCTAACAGAAACTCGTCTTTTCCATGCAATATGAAAAAATATAACAAGATTATAATTTAAAAAAAAATTGTTTAAGAAGTTAACAAATTACCGGACAGTTGTCATAGAGTGCATCGATGAAATCACAAAAACCCTATTAACAGTAAATTGCTTTACGCATGCTTATTTTTTTATTATTTTTAAATTGATTTGCATGTTTTCACACAAACGTCTTAATTTTTATTAACCTAATTTTTGTTAACTTAAATTAACTTAATTTTTCTGCATAATTCTACCTTTATTTTAAGATTTTAATAGGCAGATGTTTTAAAATTTTTCATTTTTATTTCCGAAAATCAATGTGATGCTGATTAGGTAAAAATTTGGAAATTCAAAATGGAAGATTCAAATTGATGGGTTTTGGTATTTATAAACCTATTTGCCTCAGATTCAGGATATATGGGCTGTAAAGGGTGCTAGGTTAAAATTTGAAAATATAATCTTAGGTCAACATTTGAAAATTTGGGATGGTGTATTCAAAATAGCGAATTTTGGCATTTATAAACCGATTTCTCTCAAATTAGAAATATAAGAAATCGATTCTTTTTTAAACGGATTTTCAAGAAGATCAATTCGGACTTTTTTAATAACAAATCCGGATCACGGATCCTATTTTTAAAAAGTAATCGATTCCAGCCTTCGGATCTTTAAAAAGGAATCGATTCTTGGATTATATGCCAAAAGGATTCCATTCCTACCCAGCTACGGCAAACTTATAACGAAAAATCATCTACTAAAAAAACTTTACTTTCTTTCTTAATGCACATACCAAATGAACACCATCAGTCGATAATCTCTATAGTTCGGGAGCCAGCTGCCATTTTTTATGACCAAAACAAAGAAAATTGGCAACCCTGATAACAGATTTTCGTTCTCAAGAACCTTTCAAAAAAATATACAGATTTCTACACATTTCAAAAAAAAAAAACTTTATTTAAACAGAAACACTTAGATTAAAAAATAAACAGCATTTATTATTATAACTACTTACGAACTATATATAATGTAAAATCAAACGGTACAAAATCCGTACGAATTCTGCAACCACTTCCTCCTCCTTACTTCTTTCCAACAGACAGTCTTTATATTCAACTCGATCTGGCATATCCAAAATAGGTCCGGAAGCTAAAACTTCTCTGCCAAAACTTAATGGAAAATTCATAGAATTTTGGATTTTTGTGTAAAGTACCGTACCGTCCGGCAATTCCACCATAAAAAATGGCGTTTTTGGAGGGATGACTTGTTCTAGTCTGTTGTGGGATTCTAATACGTCGAGTTTAAAATTCTGGGCCTCAGATTCATCCTACAAATAAACTCCAATAAGCATAGAAAAGAGAAAAGAAACAATTATTAATTTGCGAAGTGGCATAATTTGAATTAAGCGTTTCGGGATTTCACGTCAGCGCACTATGACTCCAAATTTAAAAACTCGGCAATGCGCATGACTCGAAATTCCGCAATTAAGTGCTGTGTTAAGTTGACAGCCGCCCTGGTTAAAGTCCGTAATATATTGACCTAATAAATGAAACAACTTAGAAAAAATTATAACAATTTTTTTCGTAATTTTTTACATATCAGGCCCACTGCCGATTTTACTGAAATTTTGTACGCGGGATTTTTTTGGGGCGCTGATCACGAATCTAAAGTCAAATTTTGTCGGACACTCCTAGTTTTTAACCACTCGGACCTAACCTAAAAACTGTACAAACTTCCTAAAATTCATCCTTCCTAAAGAGTTACGTCAAAGGTGGAAGATTTTATAGTAAAACATTTAGTATTTTTTAGAATAAATTTATTTTTACCTTTCTTTAGTCGTGTTTTTTAACAAAAAACACCACCAGAAAAACGATATTTTTACCTTTAACAAGTCAAAAAAATTATCTAGGGATTTTTAAGCAGCGATAGAACTTGGTAAACAATTGAAAAATGCCTATTTTTTTAATCTGAATTCAGTAAAAATGGAGTTTACATTAATGGTATTTATTTTGTTTGAGTTCAAAAAAGAGAATTTGGTCAACTTAGGGAAATGCGCCCCTATCTCACTTGTAATAATATCTGACTGCTAAATAAAAACACCTTGCAACTCTTTATGCACCTTTATCATAATGCGCCTTTTATAGAAGATTAAAATAATGCATTTACTTGGACCTTTAAGTTGTACTAAATTTTATCTGTCTAAAAATCCCTAGATAATTTTATTTATTTTGACAGATTGCAAAATTAAGTCCAATAAGGATATTATTATGTTTTCGTTGGAAGTACTCGCCTAGAAAGGAAACTTGTTCAAAAAAACGTAAAATAAAGGAAATTGCATTTATTTTATCAAATAAAGATAAATAAACTCCCGGACAAAAAAAACCGGCAGCCTGGATTTTTTGCTAAGTTTGATACTTTATAACTTTTTTGTTTTTAATCCGATTTTTACAATTCTTTTGCCATTTTATAGATAATTTAATTGGGATGTGCTGAATTTTTTCAATGATGGGTCATGTTCGATAGGGCGCTATTATACCGGGTGAATCAATGTGTGTTTTTTTGACCTAAGTTTTAAACACCCTGTGGAGATATTGGGGCTGTTATTTTTAATACTGACAATTTTTGACAAAGTTACATGTAGTCATAACATTTTCTTTTTGACTCATTTCGTTATCTCTAGTTTTAGAAGAGATCGATGTTTTTAATAAAACTCTGCAAATTACGATATTTTATTAGATCACAAGTCATTTTTAAATCAAGTCAACTTATGTAATTGTTATAAGTATTAGACAGTGACAGCCCTCAAAATTGTTGTAATAGTTATTGGTGTCAGCATGGTGTTAACTATAACAGACGTAGCAAAAATTGTTGCTCTAATAGAGGAGGGTCATAATAAAATTTATGTGCCTACGTTGGGTTTCCAAGGGCCACAGTTCAAGATGCTTGGAATAGGTACTTGGAAACAGGAAATTTTACTAGACGGCAAGGATCTGGTAGAAAGAGAAAAACGACTGCAGCTGACGATCGCTTCCTTGTGGTAAGATCTTTAAGAAACCGAAGGGCAACTTCCGTGACTTTAAAAATGAGTTGCGAATGATGCAATCAATATTAGTGACAAAACGGTTCGAAGAAGGTTAAACGAAGCTGAGCTCTGTTCACGTAGGCCGGCAAAAAAACAAGAATACGTCGGCATCATCGACGAGAACGGTTACTATTTGCCAGAGAACATTTAAACTGGACTGTGGAGCAATGGAGTAATGTTCTCTTCACAGACGAGTCGAGGGTGGTCATGAACGTGTATATAGGAGACCAAATGAAAGATTTGCCGAATGCACCATAACAGAGCTAACATCTTATCAAGGTGGTTCCATTATGGTGTGGGCGGGTATTTCGACTGATGCACGAACTGAACTCATATTTGTGGATAATGGAGCACTAAATGCACATCGATACATTGAAGATATTCTTCAAGAGGCAATAGTTCCATTTGCTCCCTTAATCGGTGAACAATTTATACTAATGCATGATAATGCTAGGCCACATGTTGCACGGGTGGTAAATGAATATTTAGATGAGGTTGGCATTCGACGGTTAGACTGGCCTGCATGTAGTCCAGATTTGAATCCAATTGAACATTTTTGGGATCAGTTGAAAAGAGCTGTTCGTCGTAGCCCTATGCAGCCAGACACTTTACAAGAGCTACGGATAGCACTTTCCCAAGAATATAATTTAATTCCCCAAGAAAGAATCGTTACACTTATTCACTCCTTACCTAGCAGAATGCGCGCTGTTATTGAAGCTAGAGGAGGTCATACATGTTACTAATTTTTTTTTTTAAACTTTAGTATTGTTTTAATTTAATTGTCTCTATAAAAATGCCTTTAAAAACAGAGTTTTATTAAAAACATGTATCTCTTCTAAAACTAGGATAACGAAATGAGTCAAAAAGAAAATGTTGGGACTACATGTAACTTTATCAAAAAATTGTCAGTATTAAAAATAACAGCCCCAATATCTCTACAGGGTGTTTAAAACTTAGGTCAAAAAAACACACATTGATTCACCCGGTATAATAGCGCCCTATCGAACATGACCACCATTGAAAAAATTCAGCACATTCCCAATTAAATTATCTATAAAATGGCAAAAAAATTGTAAAAATCGGATTAAAAACAAAAAAGTTATAAAGTATCAAACTCAGCAAAAAATCCAGGCTGCCGGTTTTTTTTGTCCGGGAGTTTATGTAGCATCAATATCTGTTAATTTAAATAATACCTACATGGTTACCTATGCTTAATGCTAAAGTAATTTCAGGTAAACTTAAAATTAATTAACACACCATACCACCTTTTTTTGTCTTTTTGAAAATTATAAAAATACCAGTCAAATCAACTAATATGTCGTTTATGACAAAAGGTCATAAACAGTAAAAAATCTTTCAAAATTTCTTAAGTTTTTAAAGAAAAATTGATTAAAATTTAGTTTAAATGTTCATTTTATTTTTCTTTTATTTTCATCTTGACAACGGTGACCGACTTGCCACCGAAACGTAAATTAGTTTTCTTAATTTTGGTTTTTGGGGGTTTTTGCTTTTTTGTTGAGGCGATCTTGCAAGTTCATAGGGGTCGCTATATCCTGAGACCTGGACCGAAGTGGTCCCATTTACTAGCAAATTTCAAAGCGAGTACTCCTAACGAAAACATACCAATTCATAAATCCGCAACAAAACTTTAGAACATATTTACAAAGAAATTAATAGTTTTATAAGGAATATTTTTAATGAAAATCGCCTATGGGGCGTTTGAAGTATTGTCATAGGTAGCATAGGCCATTTTTATCCTAAAGTGTATCTTATAAACAATTAATTTTTGTAATTTAAACTCAATTTTGCAAACTGCGGCTTAGATCACATTTGCTCCGACAGCTTTAATTAATACATTTTCTACTTACAAGAAATATATCTTTTAGCTCCCTAGTGGCGTTTTTAGGTATCGGAACAGCTTGCAACTGCATATGCGAAGTTTTGTAATTCCTCTCGAAAAACACTGGAGTTTCTCCTTTTCTGTCATAGAACTTTCGTAATGCATCTTTGAACTGTTCCATTTCTTGTCGAATATCTTCAGTGCATGCTAGACTACTCTGATAATGTTCCATGGGGCAAATGAGAAAATGTTCTTCCACCATTCCACCTAAAACATAAAAACTATTCATGTAACTACACCTATTTTATATACAGTGTAAGGGGTAAGTAGAAAGTCGCGAAACGCTCGAATATGTCCGTTTTTTATAAAACAATTTTTTTAAACCCTATATGCAGATATAACAAACATTAACGCATTTATAAATTGCAATGTCATCTTTTGTGGACTTCGGTTTAGCCGGAAATGATTCTAACTTTTTGTTTTTAAATGCAACCTGCATATTCTATTGTTATCGGCCGCGGAATAAAAAACTACATTGAGAAAAGTTATAATTAAATTTTTTGTTTTTATTCAAAATAAGTTGGTTTGTTTTATTCAGTTTTACGATAGGAACTAACATGTCAATTCTTTTAAAGATAAAGTGATTTGCTAAAAGTATTTTTTATTTTAATTTTTTTATCACTTTTTGCAATAATAAAATATACAGGGTATTGCATTTAAAAACAAAGGGGTAGGATCGTTTCCAGAAGTCGAAAAAACATAACATTGCTATTATTAAATGCACTAATGTTTGCTATATAGGAATACGGATTTTTTTAAAAAAATGTTTTATAAACAATAGACATAATCGACCCGAGGTTAACAGAAATTTGTAATTGTTCTCGGTTTCTTGAATTATAACACATGAATTATAATAATTTAGAGTAAATAACCAAATATCAAAGTAATGTAGTCGTAAAAAATGATTTTCAAAATTAGGTAACCATTTACCTTTTGCCAATGTCAAATAACAACTATTTCCAACAGTAACAACTAAATGCCTTTCAACTGTGGGACTGGCCAGACAAAACCAACATTTACTTTGATCAAATTCCACTCTTTGTTTCTTCACTTTCGGTTTCTTTCTCTCATCTTCCATTGATGCATTCATATCGTAGAAGTATTGGTTGGTGCCCGTACTTGTTCGTTTTTTATTTTTAAATACTAAAACATAACCAACTTAAGAATACAAATAAGCAAAACAATTACAAATTAGTCCTTTTTATTGCTTCTTTAATTTCTTTACTAAAATCATAACTATATCTTTTTTTTCAGTTTTTGTATAACTTACTTTTATCTTCTAACTCATAAAAATTAAATGGACAAGGTGTTTCATCTGTTGTTTTTTGGAGAAGTTCTGAAATTTTCATTTTGTCCAGAGGAGTGACATTTAAAGCATATAACCATTTCTCTTTTTTTGGATTTCCAATACGAGCTAGACCTAAAAATTTCAAAAAGTGCTGAGCTTCAATCTTATCACTGAAGTACCCTAATACAAATATTTTTTATGATACCCACAAAGTGAAATATGTAAAAAAATGCATTTTATCACCCCCTTTATAGGCTATTAAAAGCCAGGTAGATGAAAATTTCCCTTTCTTGTTGTATCCTTGCTTTCACCAACAATTTTAAACTTACCAATAAATCTAGTGACTGTCTCCAAAGTAGGGTCATTATCACCCAAAACCGGACACCTAAAAGGTGCCCTTTCATAATAGATGCCTTCTAAACCACTAACAAGATATCTAGGTTTTAATTTCATGCATAAGTAACTTGGAAGATCACTTTGTAAGTTTACAGTTAAATTAATCTACAATAAAAAAATATTTATTAATAATCAAATAATATTCAATAATAATTGGACAATATGTTATTTGAACTTTACATATAATTACAGCTTATAAATCTTAAATCTATAATTTTTCATTTTTTTAATACATAGCAGAGTTTTTACCCCTTAAAAACAAAAAGCGCAAGTTACGCATATACAGTAGAACCTCTATAAGTCAAATATCGATAACATAAAAACCACGGCAACTTAAAAAAATTTTCTGTTTTCTTCCCTTCAAAGCAAAAAACCTTCGTTACTTAAAGTTCCAAACCTCCATAACTTAAAGAAAGAATTTAACCTTGGCCCTTGATAACTTAAAGTAGTACTCTGGGTGACCTCTGTAACTTAATAATTTTAATAATTAATATATATATATATATATATATATATATATATTTTATATATATATATTTATATATATATATATATATATATATATATATATATATATATATATATATTATATATATATACATAAAATATATAACTACATATCTTATTATATTAAATTTTTTATTTATAAAATTTTTTTTATAAAATATTTTTTTATTTTTTTTTATTTAATTAAAAATTTTTATATTTATAATAAAAAATATATTTTTTTTATTTTTATTTTTTATATATATATATTATATATATATATAAAATTTTTATATAAAATAAAAAAAATTAAATATATAATATATTATAAATTTTAAAATATTAAGTTAATATTTTAAATTTTTATAAATTTATTATATTAATTTATAATTTTATATAAAAATATATAAAAATAATTTTATATATATGAAACAAAAACAATTTTCTATTGAGCTTTACCTTATCAAGGTTCTACTGTATAACTTTTGGAAAGGAGGGTAAGAAGAGCGTAATTTCAAGTTTTCATAAAAATTAATTTGGTTATAAGGATTTCCGAGATAATATCCTATTTTTAACTTTAGTGACTGGACTCTGCCATTTTTTTTTAATTTTAATTAGTTGACCCATGGGGTATAGAATGTATTAAAAATACAATCTTTGGATTACGCAGTTAAAAAAAACTAAAATTATATCCCAATATCCACTTTTTTTAAAATATTTTATGGGAAAAATTGGTGCCATAGTTCTGGTCGAAATTCTAAAATTTTTGAGGATAAGAACTGACAGAGGAAAGTAAAGGTCGGTAATGCGACATTTCCCATTCTTAACTGAAGTCAGTGATGTCAATATTACATACACATAAATAAACATACATAAAAATAGGAATGTAACAAAAAAATTTTGCTTGCTTTATTAATTAATGTCTATATCAAGCCCAAAACTAGGAATATTTTGCACTATACCTTCTTATCATCTATAATACCAGTAGGCCATTGTGATGTTAGCAATATGTCAACTCCTCTAAAAGAAGGATTTCCTCTTAAAGCTGCATCACAAAGATCGGAAACATCTTTTTCATTGTACGTCCATGGTTCGTCTTTTTCTGTTTTAGCCACACCACTTATATATGCTATTTTTAAACCTTTGCTGTCATTGTATATGCCTCTTTTTCCTTAAAAATAAAAAAGAACAAATTGAATATTTAAAAAATCACAATCATCAATTACACAGTGCAAACAAGAATTTATCATGGCTAAAATAAATTATTAATTTCTAATTTAAAACAATTTATAGTTATTTATGGTACTAGTGTGTTATTTGTCATTTCTCAAGTGACTTTGAAAACATAACACACGAGTAGCAAACAATGTTTTATCCAACAACTGTTTTATTCAAGAACTGAAAAAACTAACGGGTATTTTTTGGGAATAAGTCCTTTTTAAAGCAGGATTTATAAATTTTTATTTTCTGACGTTTTGCGATGACATTTGATGTTTATGCTGCAGCTCCTTGCACAGTGCAAATTCACTTTTAGTCTGAGCATTCAAACTCGGATTTAAGTGGTTGTTTTTGGTTGCCATGAAATCTAAAATATGATTAGCAATTATTCAAATAAATTTTGACATTGGTACATTCTACTGTGTCAAAAGTGGTTCTTACAATTAAAAGTGGAAGAATTTCATGAGAATTATGTGCCCCAGGACATTATTACTGAAGCAGAAGAAGCGACAATGCAGATATTACCAGAAAAATCCCGAGATTGTTATGACAAGGAGTGAAGAGTTTTTGAAAAGTGGATGGATATACGAAAGATAAAAAGTATAGACGAAAATGTTTTGCTGGCTTATTTTTTACATTTACAGAAAAAATTAGCTCCTCATTTTTATAGACTAAATACTCCATGCTTCGCTCGCCCTTTTACCTGTATAAGAAAATCGACCTACAAAATATAAAAAGTTAACTAATTTCTTGAAAAATAAATCTTAAGGATACAAACCTAAAAAGTCCAAAACTTTGAAAGAAATGTAATCGAAACCTTTTTACACAGGCCCCCGACAGTGAGTATTTACTAATGAAAGTAGCTTTGATTATGGTGATTTCTGGGGTTTGTAGATGTGATGAGTTAACACATTTAAAAATTGAAAGTGTTCAAAAAAAAGAAAATTTTCTATTTGTTGTGTTGCCAGACACAGAAAAATACATTTTTTGCGACCAAAAAACACCAGCCACAGCCGCTTTTTTATTTTTTATAAAAATGGCAAATGTACAAATCAGTGTGTGGGTATAAATACCATGTCAAGAATCCCTTCAAAAATTGCTGCATATTTAAACCTAAAGAATCAAGAACTCTACACTGGGCACTGTCTATCATCCGCTAACCTGCCAACTAATGAGGGGGCCAACATGACAACACTTAGGCGCCATAGAGGATGGAAATCATCAACAATAGCGAAAAGCTGCCTTGAAATATACGTCCAAAAACAAAATTAAATTTTCTTAAAAAATTCAAGGGACCAATTAACAGTCAAGCAGTTGTGTCGGTCTAATAGAACCCTCGACCTCAACTTCCAAAGGAAACATGGACAATTTGACAATATCCAGTTCATCCAAAACTATGTCATTTTTATTAAATATTAATTTTAATTTAAATACCTGTAATAATAACCATAAGGAATATATTTTAGAACAAGAAAGTAAGTTATAAACCATAACCCACTAGTGGGTTATGGTTTATAACACACTATAATAGTGTTTTATTTGATAGTCTACCTGCCTAAATTGGCACAAATAATGACTTATAACTAGCAGGTGTTGGACAAAATTACAGTTTAGTTTTTATTTATGTACAGTGAATTTTATTCAAAATTTGACTTTGGCATTAATTGGGATGAAAATTAACCAATCAAAAAATAGTAGTCAGGTGATTTGCAAATTTTATTTGTGAGGTTGTTTCTGATCAAAAAATTTCATTGGAAAACGTTTTTCTAAATGCAACTTTTAGCCCATGTACAAAATTTTAGATGTAAAAGAGAATTTGGATTGTTTGCCCATTTTTTGTGAATTGTTGTAAAGTATGAAATGTACATAAAACTTCTTACTTTTGACAATGCTTTATTCGGCACATTTTCCTTTAAAGTGGCGCCACATTAAATATATGTTTTTCTACAAAATCCAAATTGGACTATTAAAATTTGGTTACATGTGATGCAAAGTTTATTTATTATTATTATTAGTATTCTTTATTAATGTCAATAAATTATACAATTTAATTACATAAGTCAATATAAAATAGAATAAAATAAATAAATACAACATACAACTTAAAACTAGCAAAAGTAAAAATAAAATACAAAATACATAGTACATGGATTGTCAGACGTAGAAACAAGGGCAAACAATAGTTAAAAAAAAACAAATAAAACGGAGGCATTACGAACAAAGTATCACAGGTTACGATGCAGCTGAGCACCCATAAATAATTCTGTCGACCTCGTCCAAAAAAAGGGGGCTGTCTTCAGAAAATACTCCTTGAGCCTAGCCTGTCCCTGAAGGTAACTTTCTTCATAAAATATTATTTTTTTTTGAAAATAAAGTTTGTGTCTAATAGTAATACACCTTAAATTAGAAAAATAGTTTAAAAAGAGTTACATAAAAAAATAGTTTAATCGTAAAGAGGCAACTTTCCTAATAAAAAAAATCGTAAATAAAATTTAAAAATTTAAAATCCCATCTTTTTAATTATTGTAGTTATGTTTTTTAATGTGACTCTTTTTAATTATATTATCTTTTTAATTTTAAAGTATATTAATTCAGGACAAAAATTACCTTTTTAAGAAGTTACCTGATACAGTCATAAACAAATATACCTTTCATCATATGTGACCAAATTTTAACAGCCTAATTTGGATTTTATAGAAAAAACACACATTTAATATTGCATTCCTAGAAAAAAATGTGTTTAAAATAAAGCATTATCAAAAGTAAGAAGTTTTATTAAGGTTGCGTTAAGTCATATTTTGCAAACAGTGATGCAATTTATAAAAATTTGGGCTAAAATAATCTTATACATCTGAAATTTTGCCTATGAACTAAAAACTACATTTAAAAAAACCTTTTTATATAATTCTTTAGATATATTTAGAAACAACCCTACTTATGGATATTTTTGCAAAAAAAAATAATTTTGACAGATAATGTAAAACAGGTGACTACTTTTTGTTGGTTAATTTTCATCTCAATTGAAAGAAAAATTAAAGATATCCAATGGCTTAAACTGTAGGTACTGAGACATTTTAAGGGGGTGTTAAGAATTAAATTATAGTTTGAAATAAAGTACCTACCTAAATAATACACATTTGTGCAAAGTTCAAATTCAGAATCATTTCTAGGATATTGATCTAGATGATCCTCTTTGTTTGGTCCCAATATATAGGTGGGTATTGGAACTAAAAACGAATTTACAGTATTAAACTCAGTTTTATACATTAAAAAGAGATTTTTATTTAACTAATCAGGTAAGGTAAAAATAAAAATGAAATAAGTATAGGCCATTTACCTTTTTTATCTCCCAGCTTGTATGGACCAAATTCCTTATTGTTTATTCCAAAAAAATTTCCCACACAAAGCAATAAATCAAATGGTCCAGATTTTTTGTTTATAGTGTCCACTCTCTTAAAAAGTGTGTCGAATTTTCCTTCAACATCTCCACAAAATAAACTAGAAAAAAACAAATAAAAAGTCCATATTCAAACTGTCAAAAAGCTAAAATTTTTAAGTAGGTACATAGTCATATGCAAAAATAAACACTTTTTTTTAATTTGCAAAGATATATGGGGTGTTTCTTTAATAGTGCAAAATATTTCATAGATGGATTCCTTAACTGAAAATACGAAAAAATTTCCATAAACATGTGTCCCAAACTTCTTAACATTTAAACTACAGGGCGGTAAGATTTACGGGGAAAAAATTAAATTATTTTATTTTATAAATGTGGATAAACATAGAAGCATGAAATTTGGGATGGATGTTTATATTTTCCAAGGCTTCCTTACAACAATATTAATAATCATCTGCTACCCTGGGAAAGGGTTGAAATCGTTTTTCTACTTCTGAACAGAAAAATTTGCAATTTAAAAAATGGTCTGTGACCATGCTTTACTCAATTAGACGCTTTTTCGTCTTGTGGATTTTATTTTTTAATTGTGCTGTTTTTGAGTAAAAAAAATAAACACATATCTGCAACATGAAATCAGCAATACAAATAAGCGATATAAAACAATTCAGTAGGAAACCCATTGACGGTTGCAAATTTCAACCCTTTCCCAGAATAGTAGACGATTACAAATAATGTTGTAAGAAAGCCATAAAAACATAAGCACTTATCCCAAATGTCATGTGTCTATGTTTACCCCCATTATTTAGATAAAATATTATAATTAGTTTCCTAAAACTTTTCCACCCTGTAGTTTAAAAGTTAAAAAGTTTAGGACATACGTTTATAGGAACTTTTTCAATCTGTATTCAAGGGGTTCGCCTGTCAAATTTTTTGCAAAATTAAAGAAAAACCCTGTATATAAAATAAACTCTTTTTTTTATTTTACACCAATACCTTTAATATAAATCTAAGAGTCCGACTTTAAAAACTAATGTCTATTAATACATTTTTTAACTGCCCAATTCAACAAATTATATTCCGCCATATTTACGCAGTGTTCAAATATGACCCAGAATTTTATTCTAAGAATAATACCAGTGGTTTTGGCTGTTCTCTTTACAATGGGGTATCTAGAAGGCGTGCACAATGTCATATTTACTTCAACTGTTTTCATTTAGCAATTGTCAAAATGACTGTGCAGGCAGTTCATGTTTAGAACTATGACTAACCAGAACCAACCTCTTTAAACTATGATATTTCCTTTGCATAATAGGTAGATTTTATGTGAATGAAAGTTCCAAATATAGTGTATACTTATGACAGTTAAAGAAGAAATTAGGTTTTTTTTAATTGGTTTTTACCCATAGGCTGGTGCTAAAGTTTTTTTATCATTTTTGGAAAGCTCGTGTAATTTATTTTATAAAACAGTATTAGGTTGTCAATAAAAATACACAAAAACAAAAAAATATTTGTAATAAACTAACTACTAAACAAAAATAATGGATAACATATTGGAATTCGAACAAAATAATCCTCTTAGAATTTTTTTTTCTATTTTCATGTCATCTCGTTGTCATCAAATGTCAAGGTCATTTTTTGTTACAGAATTAAAACCAAGATTAAAACTATTCTCTAACCATGGTTACTGACTTTTTGGGCCAATGGGATAAATTTGGATTTATCGTTTTGATTAGGTCAATTTCAATTTAGTTTGGGTGCATGACATAATTAATTTATTTCTTTCTACAGTTGAGCTAGGCAAATTAAGTATAAATTTATCGGTAATTGTCTACAAAGTTGCCTCCACTTCCATTTTGACCAAACTTGGTATACGGGGGTTTTTTGGGGCGCTAATCACGAATCGGAAAACATTTTTTTGACAACATTTCGTTTTTGAGATGTACCGGGTGTTCCACTAAGAGAGGTAGTCGGCTATATCTCAGAAACTACTAATAGTATAACTTTCGGGAAAAAATTTTAGATAAAAGTGACCAAGAGAAATTGCTGGAAATTATTTTCAAGTCTGTGGGATGGCCGCTAGGGGGCGTAAGGGTAACATCAAAACATAAAAATATACATTTCTCAAAAAAATATCAAAAAAGTGTATCAATAAATGGTACTATTTTATTCTTTAATGTTTTCTACACAAAGAAGCCTTAGGTGTAATTTTTGTCAGTTCTAAAATAAAGTGGTGGAGGAAGGTTAAAGTTTAATTTAGAAAAGTGCTAATAACTCCGGTTTGCTTTAACCGAATTTAGTAAACTTGGTCTCGTTTAGAAGAGCATTTGAAGCATTATTTTCAGGTGTATAAACTATTGCTACACTTATCTCACAAACGCCGCTAGAGGGCGTCAAGGTAAAAACTAACTTATTTTACGAAATTGTTTGAAAATTTCAAATACAATGATATATACCCTTTTACATATTTATATATAGAAAAAAAATCCCAACAAAACGGCAAAAACCGCAATTTAATATCTCTTTTTAAACCAAATATATTAGCAAAAATATAAATACGACATAGAGACGTAACGCATTTAACGACACAATGTTTTCTACTGGGCCGATTTCTTTAGATAAAAATTAAATTTATAAATTTTTACAAAATCCAATGACATACTGCATGATTTTTACTAATTTTAACCCATTTAACGATATTAGACAACATTAGATAATTACCAACCTATAACTGTAATAATCCATCAAGCGTGGTCCTTATCAAGTTAGCTTTGAAAACAAAAGGATGCTGAAATGTCAAAAATCCAACAATTTTTATTTCAAAATATTATTTTTAGTTTTGTGCTATTGTGTTGTTTAAAAATGCCTTTGTTGCTTGAGGATTAAACTCTACATAAGCAAAAACTTTGATGACATTTTCCTCAATTCTACGGCGTCTGCGGTGTAAGGGGCGAAGAACACTTCCCGTGGTACGAAAGCGATTTGCTAAACATTCTGCTGCCGCTGCCGTACCGGCCTCTCTGAGGATATGTCAATACATACAGCCTTGCAGCTATTGTCGCATTTTGCAGACACTCAAAATAAATAGCAATAATATCAACTGCTTCTTCAAGCAACAAAGGCATTTTTTAAAAACACAATAGCACAACACTAAAAATAATATTTTGAAATAAAAATTGTTGGATTTTTGACATTTTAGCATCCTTTTATTTTCAAAGCTAACTTGATAAGGACCACGCTCGATGGATTATTACAGTTATGAGTTGGTAACTATCTAATGTTGTCTAATATAGTTAAATGGGTTAAAATAAGTAAAAATGACGAAGTGTGTCATTAGATTTCGTAAAAATTTATAAATTTAATTTTTACCTAAATAAATCGGCCTAGTAGAAAACATCGTGTCCTTAAATACGTTACGTCTCTATGTCGTATTTATATTTTTGCTAATATATTCGGTTTGAAAAGAGATATTAAATTGCGGTTTTCGCCGTTTTGTTAGGATTTTTTTTCTCCATCTAAATATGTAAAAAGATATATATTATTGTATTTAAATTTTTCAAAAAAAATCGTAAAATAGGTAAGTTTTTACCTTGACGCCCTCTAGCGACGTTTGTGAGATAAGTGTAGCTAGAGTTTATACACCTGAAAATAATGATTAAAATGCTCTTCTGAACGAGACCAAGTTCACTAAATTGGATTAAAGCAATCCGGAGTTATTAGCACTTTTCTAAATTAAACTTTAACCTTCCCCCACCACTTTATTTTAGAACTGACAAAAATTACACCTGAAGCTTCTTTGTTTAGAAAATATTAAATATTAAAATAGTATCATTTATTAATACACTTTATTTAATATTTTTTTGAGAAATGTATATTTTTATGTTTTGACGTTACCCTTACGCCCCCTAGCGGTCATCCCACAGACTTGAAAATAATTTTCAGCAATTTCTCTTGGTCACTTTTATCTAAATTTTTTTTTTCGAAAGTTATACTATTAGTAGTTTCTGAGATATAGCCGACTACCTCTCTTAGTGGAACAACCGGTACATCATCAAAGTTGAAAATCAAACTTACCAAATTGACACTATTCCTCCTTCTTTTTGTACCCAATTCTGGATTTTTACACTAAATTGGCACACAATATTTTATAAACACCTTTTAAAAACCTGTTTTTATATTTTTTTTTATACCTCTTTACCATTTAATTGCAACCTTTACTTTTAAACGAAGCAACCATGTATACACTAGGAAATTATTCAGCAAACATGACCGCCCTGTTTGAAAGTATAGCTTCTTAATTTAGTGGAAAAAAGGTGTAAAACAAACATAAAAAAATGGTTTTTAAAAATTGTTTATAAAATATTGTGTCAATTAAGTGTAAAAATCATAAATTGTGTGCAAATAGAAGGGGGAATATAGTAAAAATGAGGTTAATTTGATTTTCAACTTTGATGATAAATATCTCGAAAACGAAACGTTGCCGCGGATTCGTGATCAGCGCCCCAAAAAAAACCCAAAAGTAAAATTTGATCAAAATCGGAGTGAACGCAACTTTCTAGATAATTACGAATTTATCATTAACACTAGAGAATTTTTAAAAAAGAAATGATCTTGAAACATAAATAAGCAGTATTCTGCAAGGTTATTTCTAATATCAAATTTATAACTCGAAATCACAACAGCTGCATTAGAAATATTAGAATTTTTTTTTCTTAAATAAAGGTTTTATTACTTAGTTTAATTTTTTAGGTTATTTAAGAAGCTGCTATCGAGGGAGTTTCAAATAGGTTACAAGTTTGCAGGATGCAGTACAGGGTGTCCAGTTAATTCCATTCAAAATAATCATCGGTCGTCCCTGCAGAAGCCTAAATGTGTGGGCTTCTCCAAGTTGATCGATGTTTTGGTACTGATTCTTATAAAAAAAAAGATTTAATACAGAAAGGACAGGTCACCTTGGTGGCCACCTGACAGGTCCATTGGTACCAATTCATTTATTGGTCTCCTAAATATTCCCTTACTATTAACGAGTTATGACTCGGTACGCCCTCTTGCTGGTAGTATACATATTATTTACATGGGTGAGAGAAACATCTGCTAATATTTCCATTAAGGCATTTTGGATTATACCTAGGTACCTATTTGTTGTTAAAGTCCTTTCGTAAATGAAATATTTAATTTTAGTGTTAAAAATAAAGCATGATACACTAAATCCAAAACGACCTTGGCGTTTTCGTGAATAAATAACATGCTGGTTTTCTTGAGATCAGTATCTGGACTTATTTCGGTTCAGAATTCCTGTGCTGGTAAAATAAGCCTCGTCCGATCATACCACCATCCTTTTAAAATGTCTATGGTCCTGCATCATTTGTCAGTACCAGTTGCAGAAATCTATCCTACGTTGTGCATCACCGTTGGACGAATTTACATTTCTAGGGTTTGAATTTATGCTTTTTAAGTATTAATTGGGTTGTTGATTTTTTTACCCCCACTTTTTCATCCACTTTTCTGCATGACGTGGATGGATTTCCATGCATAACAGAGGCCACAAAGATGGTCTCCGTCTACTCTCTGCTGCCTTGCTTAAACTTAGGCCTTGGTTTGTTGAAAGATCCATACTCGATAAGATTGGCTTTGATTTTTTGAAAAATTCTTTTATCTGGCTGCTGTCTTTCTGGATATCTACGGAAAATGTAATAATTGTAACTTCTAATTACTATTTTTATTTTCATTACTATTAAAATTTTGTCAAAACTTACCTACTGAAAAAGAGCTCCGAGACTTCATTCGCATCTTCATTAGTTTGGATAAACTGTTTGCCAGATCGACATGAAAAGAAAATATCGAGTTACATCTGTCCAGAACGTGATATCCTTACAAAACGACATCAATACGGTCTTTTCATGTCAACTGAATGATATGGCTCTTAACACTGGATAAATGCTGCTTTATGAGATTCAACAGAACAAAGAAAATGTTTCCTGTCAGTACTACATTAATAATGTTAAACTTAGGGAAGTTTCTTTAGTCAAAGACTTAGGGGTGTATTTGGATGCAGTTATTGTTTTCAAATCATTGAAAATATAATCTGTAAGCAAACAGAATGCTGATTTATTAAGAGATCCTGTAAAAGACTTTCACAACGTTTGTGCTCTTTAAAATTTGCATATTTCATTTGTTAGATCTGTTCTGAGTGTTCAAGTATTGTCTGGTCTCATACTATCAAACACATTAATAGGCTCGAGAATGTGCAACAGAAATTTATAAACATTGCACGTTTTATACTTTTGAAGAAATGGCATTCAGCTAACAAATGATCAGACTATGTCATATTTGGACCTCTCCACACTTTGCATGTAGAAGGAGTACTACGTGATGTCTGTTTCTCGCGTTCAAATCACTGAACAACTTTATAAGATGTCCAAAAGTCTGAAGCTTTTTGCTATTCGGGAGTACCAACTCGTCAGACTCGCAGTCAGGCCCTTTTACATGTACCCTACTGTCGCACGTATTACTTGCTGTACAGTGCTACAAATAGAATAGCTAGGAATGTTAATAAGTTTACGATCAGTTGGACTTCTTGACATTTCTTTGAAAGATCACAGAAACTGTAGCCAAGAAGGTTATTTTAGTGAGTTAGTTAGTAGATAATTAGTGTTTAGTATTATATTTATCTATACTTGTAATCCTTGTAAATGTCCAATACGTAAATAAATAAATAAATAAATATCGTATTAATTTTTAAATTTTATTATTTTCCGCCATAATCTGTTTGTTCTATAAACTGTATTTGGCACTATATAGAGGAAAGTAAAAGTACAAAATTGTATATAATATTGCCAATATTTGACATTACTATTAAAAATATATGATAAGAGGCATTTATTTATTTTTTGTCTTCGGTCATAGCTATCCATAACTAACCAAATGCATTCTTGCTGAGCGGCATGGGTCATAGCCTACTACAAAAAGTATTCAAAATATTTTTAATGTGGTTTTATATTCACAGCCACAGCCTACTGCGTGAAAATACATATTTTTACAAAAAACGTAAAATTTTTACCTTATTCATAAAAACAATTATGGAAATTTTATATTTTTGAGAAGCTCTTAAAGAGGCGAACGAGATAAGAAAATAATATACAGGGTGTTCCATTGAGAAATAACTAAGTTTGGTCAATATCTCAAAATTCATAGCTCTGGGTAAAAAACTAAGTACGCCACTGAATTCTACGGATAAAAATCTATTAGAACTGTATTTACCTTTCTATAAGTTATCAAATAATTGAAATACAGGGACGAGTAAAAATACAGATTTCAATTTTGTCCTGTATATTAGAAACTCAGAGGGTATGGAAAATTTTATTTATTGCATTAAGTTTCACAAAATAGGAGCCAAGTAAGCCGCAAACCGCATCTTCCCATCTTATAATAAAGGATCAAGTATGGAAAAACATATCGAAACTGGACACCCTGTACAGGGGTCTTTGATTATATTTAAGTGGCTTGGAGCCTTTATTTTGAAGATAGAAAAATATTTTATATAAAAATTGTAGGTTTTTTTCCATTATCTTTAAAATTATCAGTAAAAAAATCGCAATAAAAAAATGGAAAATATAGGGTAAATTTAACTTTTTAAAGGAAACACCCTGTATATTATGCGCTACAACAAAAGATCTTTTTTTTCTGATTTCAAATATATATACATTGATGATATTTGGATGAACCATTTTTAAGATATTTTAGGTTAAATTATTATTGTTATTAATTAATTAAATTATTAATTAATAAATTACAAAAAAGTTTCATATTAGTATCAAGAAAGCCATGGAAACAATAAAATTGTTATGTTTGAATTTGGTAAGGATTTTCTCGGGACCAATAATGTTTATGTTTGTAATTAAACATTCCTGCTAAAGTAAAGGGGAAATGTCGGTGAATGGAATTTTTATTTAAAAACTTTAAATTTGGGCTGCATAAACCTAGCTTTTCCCAATACATACTTAGGTCGGCCCCTGATTTTTTGTTCAGGAAGTTTCTGAACAGACATAAATTTATAGGATAAAATTTCTAAAATTTTAAGGTTAAATAAATTTTATAATCTTTTTATTAATTAGTTAGGTAGTTGTATTTTTTTCCAAAAAAAAGAAAAATTATAAATAATTATCCTAAAAAAACGAGGATATCCAAAACTTTGTTTTCATGTGGGCTGCAGTCCTTTTCTTCATTTTAAAGCTTGTTCCTTAATAAAGTTTCTTCCCATGTTTTAAAAGTATCTATAGATGGTCCCCTTTTGTTAAGAATAAAATTGAATATTTCCTTGCACTGTCGTCACATTGTTACTGTTACCATAAAAAAGACCAATAATAGCAATTTTTTGTTCTTCTGAATAGCCCATCGACAAATAAGAAATACAAACTACTTTTAATAGTTAAAATGATAAATTTTAACTTTTTACAATATCAATACGACAAATTTATTAAAACAATTTTATTGTTTTCATAGCTTTCTTGATACTAATATAATTTTTTTCTTTAATTTATTTATATTTTAAGCTTAAATATCTCAAAAATGGTTTATCCAAATATCATCAATGTTTGAAATCAGAAAAAAGAATCAGAAATCTTTTATTGTAGCGCATAATATACAGGGCGTTTCGTTTAACCCTAGAACGCCGACGTTCTAAAAACCTACGGTAATGCCAACCATACGTAAATTTTACGTGTATAAAACAGATTGTTATGCAAATAGAAATTACGTCGTTTATTTTTCTAAAAAGGTGGTAGATAGTTAAACAATTTTGGTTCTAAAATATTTTTAAGTATAATAAGAATACAACAAATGAAAAATCTAACTGCACAACATGGTATAAAAATAATATATGGCATAGAGTTACATTATTTATTGACATTTTGGACACATTCGTTGCATATTTTAATTTAATATTCTCCACAGAGTGCTCATGGACATTTGTGGCAGTAAGTTGTCGTCATCCTCTTTTTAGCAGACGGGCAGATGCTGCAGTAGGAACGTTTTCCCTTTTGTTCTACTTTGGGGGTCACTGAAGGTTTCTCCCCTATCACATTAGATATACATTGCTTCAAATTTCTGGGCAATGTAGGAATATTATTTCTTGCCATGGCATGGTTAGCTGTTCATGAAGTGACAGCATATATTGTGATTATAAATGAGTTGATTGCGGCAATATTCAGCATATTGTAGAAAAAACAAAGAAGCCAGCGTCGTGTCTTTCTGTTACAACTCATGTTCTGGGCCATTTGATCAAATGCGTCTACCGCTCCTTTCGTGGAGTTATAAACATGTACTTTTCTGGCTTAGAAGTTTGGGGATTTAGGGCGTTTGAAGTGTGCATCGTAGATAACAACAGGACGTTTTTATTTTCTTTCGGCTTGTAGGAAATTAAATAGAATCTTCAGTAAAGGCAGCCATAGAAGTTTTACATGGTCTAGATTTTATATCTAGTAGTTGTGGAGGTATCTGTGGTTTGTTCTTTTTTAGCGTGCCAACGATAGTCAATTTAAAAGGAGTTTCAATTAATTTATTTCCCAGAGGGATATTTGTGAACCAATTGTCCATCAAGATGTTGCGATTAGTTCCCCAAAGTAGTTCAGTCAATAACTCCACAAAATAATTGGCCAATGGAGCTCCTTTAGTGTTAGTCGATTTTCCAAGATAGGGGCTGTTGACAACATATTTAGTTGCAACATCACAGAGCATAACGATATTTATACCATATTTATTGGGTTTACTTGGTATGCAGATTCTAAATGGGCACCTTTCACGAAAACCCATTAGCTGCTCATCAATGCACAAATATGCACTGGGTTTGTAGTTTGTTGTGCAATTTTTTATGAATTTATCCCATAAGTCCGCTATAGAGGCGAATTTAGATACTTCTTTTCTTTCATTTCTTGTCTGTTGTTCATTAAACCTTAGAGCATATTGTAAGAAGAGAAACCTTTTCTACTCATTGTAGCTCTATATCTGGAGCCTGAGTATGAATCATTGAATAGAGTTCAGCTGACAGGTTTATCTTTCAAGAGGCAGCTAAGATTAAAAGTCCGAAAAAAGGCCTTCAGTTCACTTATTGACGTTACAGAAGTGGATGAAATTGTGTTTTATATTTTTCTTGTAAAACAAGTATTTTTTGATTTGTATTTTCAGTACGTCCGAAAGTATGTCATCGTTAAAAAATAAAGAAAACGTGTCATGAGGCTCAAAAAAGATTTTTAGCTGTGCCAACTGGACCAGGTCTAATATATGCCCCTTCCTTGCTGAAGTTTTTCCCGCTTGGGATTTTGGGCAAAACCATACACTCATACCCATCTTTCCCAAATAAATTAACGGGAAAGTGTTTTCCGGGTACATCTGGGTACTTACTGTTTTGACTGTGAAACTGTTTTTTGAATGGGATGGAATAGCTTTACCATTGGTAAATTTTTATTTTTTTCGCTGCAATTTGCTGGAAGGGGTATTTTGTTTTCTTTCTGAGTACCATATTGCCTCTAGTTTTCAGCTTATAAATCCTCATTCAAGGGGATCCGGAACATAATTGTTGTCAGCAACGCTATCATCCCCGGGTCATATCAGCATCTATTTCTTTTTGGATCCTGTCTTCTGTCGCTTTATCACTAAAATCGCTTGTTGCAAGTATTTTCCTCTAAGTCCTTATCACTCAATATCTTTTGGACCTTAAAATATTTTTCGCACTCATTCTGGCAAAAAAAAGTACATTTATAGGCAAATTAAAATATGACCTCCAAAATTATACTCACGTTTTCGCCAATTTAAAAGTAAAAATTACGTACACTATCATTAAACGCCAACAATACGTAAAATTTACGTGTAGTTTTCACCTCACTCCCGTAAATCCCCAACACTGACTGATGACCAAATCGATGGCTGTTTGGTACTTATGGAGTAGGGGAAGAAAGGGGCCGGGCGTTGCCCGCGGAATTATTTATTTACGGTGTATTCGTTCGGAATTTAAAAGTCATACGTAAATTTTACGTAAGTTGGCGTTATAGGGTTAAAAAAGTTAAAGTTGCCTATATTTTTCCATTTTTTTATTGCGATATTTTTTTACTGATTATTTCAAAAGACAATATGGAAAAAAAACCTACAATTTTTATATAAAACATTTTTTTGTGTCTTCAAAAAAAAGGCTCCAGAAGCCACGTAAATATAATCAAAGACCCTGTACAGTATGTACTAATTGAATAGTCAATAGAATTTTACATAACTACATAAAAAACAATATTGGTAACTTTATATTTCAAAATTCAAAACCAAAAGCGTGATATAACTATTAAAATTCAAATTTGATATAATACCTAAGTGGGCTCTTAAGTAAATCAAAAAATAATAAACCAATTTAAAAAGGGGTGGGGGTAAAGTAAATCATATCCTCCTGTACATTAGCAAATTAAAAAATAATTATTAAAAACATGTTTAATATAAAAGTATTGAATTAAAGTAAATAAACAAAAATAAAAAATTTGCATTTTTTGCCACAAAACGTAGAAGGCGTGACAGATCATCTGTGTTAGCATACCGCGCATTTCCTTTTCATTTTAAGTTTTAAGAAGCCACAGCTAACGGATTTTTTTTTAACGGGAAAAAAGTGCTAATTCTTTGACGTGTAATTTCGGTAAAGTTTAAGTGCCTTTGAACACTGCCCTAAAGATTCAAAGGTAAGTTTTACTTACATTTTGATTTTTTCTGTCATTGTTTACGAGATTTTCGAAAGACACCGCCTGTATAGGTTTCACCCTGTACACAATAAACTATGAAACGTATGCTTTATCACCCCAATTAACTTGTGTTTGGGAATGATTTAAAAAACTGTAACAATTTTATTTTCCCACGACATTTTATCCCATTTAACACATCTTTGGCCCAAAATTTTTAAGGTTATATGGGAAAATATGGTAATGTCTAACTGCCCAACCTTTGTATCCGACGCATTCCTTACAAAAGATACGTTTTTAAAAAAATTTTAAAAACGGGTATTTTGAATGGTTTTTTGGTGGGTTAGTATTATGCCGAAGGTGGTGGTTATCGCTTTTTTACCACAAATGTGTGCTTTCTTAAAATTACTTTAAATCAGAAAAGATTTTTATTGACATAGTCAACGCTGACCTTGCGAAGACAAATTTAAAATGTATGTATTATCCGACCAAAATAAACTTCTTGGGAGGCTGTTCGTTTGATTTCTGGTCACGTCTTCGGTGGATCGATGGTGCTTCCTATCTTCGAGCATATTAGCATATACATGCTAGAGGCAGTCTTATCGCTCGGCCGTGCGAACATGTGTGCGAGAGAGAAAAAAGAATAGCAGTATAACCCCTATCCCACTCCACGTGCCTGACTGGTTTCTATGTGTGCTGCTGGTGGGCGGGGGTGCATGGTGGGGGACAGTTAGTAATTGACAAAAAAATTTGGGCAAAAATTTTTACTTTTCTGCCAATTTTTGTAAATTTGCTTTTAACCTTTTTCCCCGTTTTTCTCTAAGACAGAGTTTAGCCTTCCAGGCATCGAATTGGACCAAAGCCCGGGCGTAGTCCAGATTTCCTCGTAACTTACTCCACGCCTCTAAAATTTTATTTTGTGGCCTGAGCTGGGATTCTGTAAAAATATAAGGAAGGAGAATGTCAAAATAGGGATCACATGTCCATGTCGCTTTTAAAGGTAACTTATAAGTTTTTCACTGTTTTGAAAGAGATAAAGAAAAGAATTGTCAAAAATTTCTAAGAATCGGGCCCTGAACCCATTTCTCTATTTATTTTTTTAACTAATAAGCCCCAAACATTTACCGAAAATCGCCCACTACTTCTGTTCTTTTAGGTATACTTCAAAATTTTTGGGGGAAAAAATTTCCTTTGGGGGGCTGTATACATTAAGTATCCCATTGTAGCACGACTGAAATACTTTTCATCGGTGAATATTATATTTTCCTAAAAATCGAAGGTTTCCCAAATAAAATTGTAGAGGAAATACAATACTTGTTTTTATTTGCATTTGTTAAAAACGGTTTTAAGGCTGGGAACTTTTTCGTTGTGCCTTCTAACATATATATATATATATATATATATATATATATATATATATATATATATATATATATATATATATAAAATATATATATATATATATATATATATATATATATATATATATATATATATATATATATATATATATATATATATATATATATATATATATATATATATATATATATATATATATATATATATATATATATATATATATATATATATAATATATATATATATATATATATATATATATATTATATATATATATATATATATATATATATATATACTATGTCTGAAATACGTGTACAAAAATTGTATGACACACTTGACAACAAATAGGTCAATTTAAGTGAAATATAATATTTGCAATTGCAATTGTTAATAGAGGGCCATAAAAATTTTTGAAAATAATGTTTTTTCCTAAATTTCTTGAAAACCTGCTAATTTTACCATTTGCTTGATTCATAATATTAATAGTCTTGTAGAAGAGTGGCAGTCTACATAGGATTTGCTGAACCTAAATCCCAAAAGGTATGTAACTAGTTTGTTTGCCAAAATAAAAAGGGTGATTTTTGAAAATTTTAGAAAAACAAAAAATAATGATCACCTTGGTTTTTATTGACGAGTAATTTGATAAGTGAAAGATATTTTTATCTTTTTTCATGCGAATTTTGTGGTAATTTTTTGTCCACATAAATAAATGTTTGCAATGAGTAAATATTTTTGAGAATATTTCACTCATGTGTAAATTTTCCCATAAGACACGTTAAAATCAAAAATTCAGCAAAAAATTTTTCTTCCCAGACAACGTGGTATTTCCACTTACTTACAAACACAGAACAATGAACCCGTTTGTTTTAAAGGGAAATTTAAAAGGGGTTTGGAAGGCCTGCTGTAGTACAAAACTGTCCAGGCGTGCGGCAGCGGGAATAAGGAATCGGCCGCGGATTTTTTCGTGAATCGTAGGCAGGTCCAACTTCCATAATTTTTTGTTACCATTATATAAAATTGACATCATTAAATGTCAAATTCAGGGTAACTATACGTTAACTGTTTTTTTTTAAATTTTTTTCACAACATTGTTGGTTTATAAACGAAAAATATTATAGAATATTTAAAAATTATTGTGTAATATTTGATTTTATATCATCTGATTTAACATGGAAAGAACTGAGGGGGCTACTAGCTTTTTTTTAAATGGTTGATAGAGTTTTGTATTTTTACCAAAATCTTATAAAATAATTGACAACACGATTATTTAAAATAAATTTTAAACATTGTATAATAGTTTCCCTGTACTTATCAGAATTTGGTTATAAAAAACGGGCAAGATAGTTAAATTGGATCGATATCTAAAAATAAAACGTTGACGAAAAACACTTACTTTAGATTTGTAATCAGCGCCTCTGTTTGCAATAGTCATCAAAATCGGCAAGGGTCAAGAAAAGAAAAACTTACCATAATTTAATCTGGTTGTTTGTGTAATGTATTTTATAAATTTATAATTTGTATAAAAGTACAATAAAATAGTGTTACCTTATGCAAATAATATAAACATATTAAAAAAAAAGTATATAATTTTTTTACAAGTTTTTTTTTATATCGTCAGACAGTCCACCAAGACAAAGGGTTCAATACTAACGTACCGTTAAATGTAGAAAAAAATTTTTTTCTGGGGAATTTTTTTTAAAGTAGCTAAGGCTATGGATGTAATGTGTTTATGGGATAAGGTTGTTCTCAAAAGTAACGCCAAATTGATTAAATAACTTTTTTTCGCGACACCGAACATAAACTGTTTTCTGGGCATTAAACTAAACAAGATTTTTAAAGTCACAATTAAAGATTAGTTTATGGTTTTGTGAAAGTGATTTTGAATTTTTTTCCCCTAATTGGGGGGTATTTATATGTTACCCTTGGATTCAAGACAAACCATACAACTTTCAGGATTTTGTTATGATATTGTAAGAAAAAACAAAAAACCCCAAAAATTTTAAAGTACAATTAAAAAAAACCAAAAACCCACTAAAATATAAAGGGTTTTTTATTAACCCAAAAACTCTGCAACCAAAGAATAAAATCACACAAGGCAAAACAATCGAAATTAATCGGGGAAACGACAAAAAAACATTTAACGGCACAAAAATGAGACTCCGGCTCTGTCAAAGGTAATGTGTTGCCTACCTCCAAACTGTGTGTAGGTATATCCTATTACAATATTTTGGGAAATTTTGTTACTGCGCAAAATCGTCGTGGCCGCTCATGACAGTTATTTCATAGTGGGCTGACATTTGATCGAATGGGCCTAGCATTGGGCTCAAAAACCCCTTCCCTTTTGGTTGTTAATATTGTCAATTAGAACGTCAAAATCAGTCAAAATGACTCGATTTGGTCTGTACACGATGAAGAAATAGATAAAGTAATAAAAAACGATTTTTAATTTTAAAATATTTGCATGAAATTGAAAATTGTATGACAAACCTTTTTAATGTATAATATACTCCCATATTTCTCCATTCTAGAAATATTCTCCTAAATACTGCTCGCGCATAATTAAAACAGGAAAAAATTTTCAAGCTTTATGAAAATTATCTGAATTTTTAACCACGATATTACCCCCAAAATTTCTGCGCGCAGAGATTTGCTAAAATGGATCGTCTAAAGCGTGGTTCATATTTCCAAATGCGTTTTTGCTTTTTAAAACTTGTTCTGATTGGTTGTTTTTAAAAATGTGTCAATTGTAGAAGGTCTTAATCTTAAGTTTTTTGATTCAATATTTGAATCTAGGGGGGGGGAAAAAATTTACGGATTCTTATTGGTCGACTTAAAATATGTCAGTTGTTCAAGAGGTTAATGTCACTTTTTTGCGTTTCGTATATTTGAAATGTGAGAAGCGGGGGAAAATTTACTTTGATTCAAGATTTTGCGAAATTTCCCCAAAAATTGAAGACCACGAGCACGTATTGATATAGATACTGTTTTATTTTGGCGTTGCTCAAGATTAAGTTACTACGGGTTTAATTCCGGGGCCATGATGACCAGGGGATTTACATAGCTGGCTGCTAGTGTGTTCGTTGGTTGTGGTTGGAAACTCCCTCAAATTATAAGTTCCGGGGTTTGGGAAAAAAAATTCCCGATGTTAATAAGGGTAGTTCAGAGGTATCAGTTTATTTGCATAAGGTTTGTCATGGCTTTACCCCCCCGTTGTCTGGTGCGTAAAAAGAAATTCTGCATGTTTTTATGCTTGGGCACATTGACGGAACGGGGAATAAAGCGGGGGGTTTGTTGTGTTTTTTTAAAATTCTAAAATAAAGGAAAATAGAGTGTTTTTTTTTTGATAAAATCCTAATCTTATAGGATTAAAGGATCCTTTTTTTTCATGACAACCTGTCATTTCTTTACATGTTTTAATAGCACAATGGGAGTTGTGATTTCCCAAATAAAAATAAAATAAAACTTCCAATATTCCTACTGATTCGCCCCCAGTTGGAGTGCCAAAAAGAAGAAAGATGAATCAAAATATAATCTTTCTCTGCCCAAAGTAATTGGTCGAGGGGGACCTCTGACGAATGAGCACGACGAGTGGGGAAAATAACCTTCCCCCCGACCAATGAGCACGGGAAGCGAGAGAGAAAGGTTATACTATAATTCTTCTGTCGCTCTCGCTTGCTGATTAGTAGCAAGGCTGCCTCTATAAGAATATGCTCAAAGGTTAAAATAAGTTTGTGATCTTTAAAAATAATTTCTTATTTTATTTTGTTATTTGCCTGTATAAAGACTTTATGGGAATAAAGTATTTTTCTTTTTTTTTGTTGTTGTTTTTTTAATAAATCCATCTTATAAGATGCAATGATGAATACTAAATGAAATAGCCTCACCAGTAAAAATTTTCAACTTGATCTTATTATTCACGGGACGACCAAAGCATTATAAATGTTTTTTAAAAACAATACACAGAGAAAACCTAACATAAGATACAATATTGTTAAAAAAAAATTAATAATTAAAATAAACAAAAAGTTTAAAGAAGAAAATTAATTAAAACGTCAATACAGAGCGTCAATCCCAAAATCTTGTCAATACTTCCATCTTGCATCTTGCCAAAAAACCCAGCACTAAATCCAAAAAATTCGCAGTCGCAACGCTATGAAATACCAAAAAAACCGGCGGAAAAATTTTGCGAATTCGTAATTCGTAAATCGCATTTCGCAAGCAAATGAACTACGCTTAATAACAAATCTCTTAAAAAATAAAAATTTTTTTTTATCTTTAACTATAATTTAATTAAAATTTTAAATTTGTTCCTTGACATATATATAGCATTATTTATTTAGACCTTATGTGGTAATCTACTAACCTTTTTTTTTTAAAATCTAATACTTTTTTTATTCAAAGAGTATTAACAATTTTTTTACGCTAAAAAGATCACTGATAGATCATTACAAATTACAATAAATTATTATAGGTTTTGATTGTTTACAACAAATTGTACCTAATTAATAAAACACTGATTTATACAGGTAACGTTTCGAGCTTGGCACCATTTTCCATTAAATAAGTATGTAGGTGGACAATGCATTTCTAAATACTCCTCGTCTTCGTTATCTGGATCACAGATGTAAAATTTCTCGCAACTGTTTTTATCCAGTGCAACGTTATCCTTGCTGCACTCTCCTGTTTGTTTGGGACATTCATAATTAGGTTCACATTGTTTTGTGACGTCATTAAATTTCGTGTTTTCTACAAATAAAAAAATGCGGTCAATCTTTGGTATATGGTTGATTCACGGTCATCCAACGGCGCCTTTCCAGGGTGTTGTTTTGGTTACTTTTGCGGGGTATATCCGTTATTTTTAACGTTAGCAGGATGCGGTTTTCGCGATAGTGTGTGCTACTTTTTCGTGAAGCTAAATATGCCGTTAACGAAATTTGCATAGCCCTTTCAGTTTTTAATAAAAAGGGCATTTTTGAAAAAAATTGCATTTAGGGACCCCCCCTCGTATTTTTCTGTTATTCTTAAACCCATCGAAAAGGTAAAGTAACACTCTGATGGATTTTTTCCGTAGAATGCGGTGGTTTAGATAATTTTTGTTACATATTTACAAGTTTTTAGTTAAACAACAAACTTATGTTTTTTTTTAATGAGATACCCTGTATATTTATAGACTATAAAATTTTTCTTTCTTTTAACGTTTCAAAAATATATAATAAATAATATATTTTATTAATAAAAAACATGCAAATAAATGACAATTTTCTAAAACTAAATGCATAATTTAATAGTAGGTTTTGGCTATTACAAGAAACAAAATAAATGTCAAATATATTATCGCTTTTTGATCGATTTTTGGTTTAAAATTTTTAGAACTAGTTTTTTTTTCGTTCTTTTAGTATTTTTATTTAATTAATATTTATCAATTTTTTTGAAGGAGCATTTTAAGGAAAATTATGAAAAATTTAATATGCTGGTATGTTTTATACAGAGTAATGAAAATTCCGAAGAAGCTTCGGAATTATATTTCCAAAGGTAAGTAAGCTATTATGGCTAGGAAAATCTCTATTATCATTATAGGTTTGTGCTTGTTAGATATCCAGAAAAAAGGCAACCGTTTCTTGAGATAATTTAGTTGAGCACGGATCTTTTGTTCGCCAGCGTTCTAAAACGTACAACAAAGATAACAGGGAAAGAAAACAGATAAATGTTTTGGTATATATTATAGTAGCAAAACCTTCGTCCTCATGTGGAAAAATTGAAAAGGAAATTGGTGTTGCATCTTGGCGATGCCGAGCGCCGGGCACTGTTTTGTCAGTGGTATTTGCAGCAAATTGATGGTAACGATTTTTTTGGCAGACTTTGCTCAGACAAATGCTTTTTTTCAAGTGCGGGCGTTTTTAATCGTCACAATACCAGGAATTGGCATACAGAAAATCAGCATTTTATGTTTGAAACGGCACAAAAAGGACGCTTTAAAGTTGAAGTGTCATGTTTTATTTTGGGCAGACAAATAGTTTATAGGATTTTTGAAAGAGGTCTTACAGCACATAGGTACCTAGAAATCCTTGAGGAAGTTATTCCAGAACTATTGGAAAATATTCCATTAGCCCAATATAATGCTATTTACCTACAACAAGATGGTGCCCCAAGTCATAACTCTAGGCTCTTAAGCGCATTTCTTGATAATACCTTTTCTCAAAGATGGATAGGTACCAACGGACCTGTTAGAGGGCCTCCACGATCTCCAGATCTCTCAAGTTTAGTTTTTTTTTTATCGAGCTATATACAAAATGAAGTATATAAATCACGATATGAGGGCATAGCAGAACTTGTGCCCGGAAAGACTTTTAATCAGCGTCTTGAGAACTATTATTGTGCAAAGTTTGAAAACAATTGGCCAAAATTCATTTTCCATAAGAAAAATTACCAGTGACCTTTAAAGATAATTTTGGGAGGGGGGATTGGGAGGGTTTTCGGGTTTTGTGCCCGTGGAGACTTTTGATCTGCGTGTTGGGATCTATTAGTCTGCAAAGTTTGAAAACAATTGGCCAAAACCAATTTTTCAAAAGGAAAATCCCCAGTGACCTTTGAGGATAATTTTGGGAGGGTTGGGGGGGTTTTCGGATTTTGTGACCAGCAAGACTTTTGATCAGCGTGTTAAGAACTATTATTGTGCAAAGTTTGAAAACAATTGGCCAAAACTCATTTTCCATAAAAAAAATTCCCAATGACGATTAAAGATAAATTTGGGGAGGATTGGGGAAGTTTTCGGGTTTTGTACCAGTGGAGACTTTGATCAGCATGTTGAGAACTATCACTTTGCAAAGTTTGAAAACAATTGGCCGAAACCCATTTTCCATGAGAAAATTGCGGGGTCTTTTGCATTTTATTATTCTGCAATTATATCAGTATATACAATATTAATTACAGGATTATAAAATGCAAATTTTTACTACTACTACCTTTTAGGGCTGGAAATCTCGAGAATGTGTACAGTTGTAAGTAGACCCAACATTTATTTATACTCTCAAAATGTAAGGTGTTACAGCAAAAAGTAGTTCTAAATATTAGTTTTTTTTTAAACTATAATATATATATATATATATATAAAAAATAAAAGGTTTGTTATTTTATTTTTTTTAATTAAGTAAATTACTAACACCCTCAAAAAAGTTTTGTATTTGTTTATCTCCATGATGGTTTTGTAAAGAATAAACCGAAACGTCAGTTAAAGCAATGTTTTGATTTTATTAATTTAAAATTTGAAATCTGACCGAAAAACTCAAGAAGAATAAAACTTATTATTGCCAATGTTGCCAGATATTTTTTAAGGAAAACTGCACAGACTGGTTTATATTGTCAAACAGATTTAGTGTATAGTCTGTCTCAAAGTATACCGTGTTAGTTTGCCTTCATGACAATAACACGGGGAATATTTTTAAAAGAAAATTTTTGAAACCAGTTTTCAAAAAGTTCTGCTTTTACCCCCAGATAACCAAGCTAGAATCCTTAATATTCTTTGCAGACAACAGCAAGCAGTTTGGGGCAAACCGTCTTCGAACCAGCGGGTTTTTGGTAAGCGTTTTCCTTTATTTAAAGGGCTTTCGTCTGATAGTTTTGACTGGAATCAACTTTGAAATGTGTCGTGTGTATCGAACCATGTTTCATTAAGGTAAATTAAGGATCGGTTTTTTTAACATATCTTTTAATTTCTTGAAGGTAATTAAATCTCCAAGTGCGTATCGGGGCGATTCCATTTACTTTTTCTTGTGTTTTGTCTATTTTGGGGTATTTAAATCCCATTTTACAAACAACTCTTGGAGGGTGGCACGGCTAAAATTTATATTTTTTGTCTTCGCATTCTTTTTCAGTTTATCCAAGGTAGAAATAAACCCCCTTTCATAAAGACAATATATTTTCCTTCTTATTAGGTCCTGATCACTATTTCTATACGGTGAGATTGAAAATCACAACGGTTTTTTTTTTTCAATTCTTCACTAATAATAATATCCCTTATCGTAAAATTGGAGTTTTTGTAAGTAGACAGGTTTTTTTTAAAGCTTTTTTAAATTTGACCTCTACTGATTAAAGTTTCTACACATTTTTTTACAACCTGTTTTTCATTTAATGACAAATGATTGACCCACATAGTATACTCGAAAACAACTTTTTCGAAAACTAAAAAAAGGTTAATCAACACTCCCCTAAAATATTAGCCAAAATATTTATATGCCTAATGGTTAATATAAGAAATACCGGCCCACCCCCGCCCTTAGAAAAAAAGGCTTTACCCAATACAATAGGTCATAAAATCGTTAAAATTTATTGGGGATGGGTGCCATAACGATATACTTTGAGACAGACTATAATTCAAAGTATCTTTCTTATGTTTGGTACATTCATTTACCTGGACATATTTTAATACTAAGTTTAATCTTCCCAGAAAGTATTCTTCTGCAATTGTAGTATCGGGAACAGTCTTCTGGTACAGCATATTTACCTACACCAGTACATTCCCTAATTAAAAAAAAAAAGTAAATTAGTTAGGGTATTACCGTTGACCATTTATAGACAGCTTTACCTTCTTTGTCCATACTTTATATGGTGGAACCCTTGATTTGAGTCCAGATATGTGCACTCTGGAACGTTTTCAGGTTCACTGCAGGCCATTGTTTTGGCATTAAACTTAAGACATTGCGGACATTTTAGCATTTCGGTCGCCACAATTTTATTGCATCTCTTACTTTTCACACATCGATAATGGTGTGTACAAGATTGGTTTAGCCGATAAAATCCTACATCTGGACATGGAAGATCTATAATTTAAAAAAAATTATACTGTCTTCAGATGCATATTACTTTATCTATAATATAATATCTTAACTTAATAACTGCTAAAGATTAGAATTCTTAAATTAATTTGGCTTTAAAACACAAAAAGGGGTGCCCCTTGGGCAATTTTCCGGAATCTAATAAAAAACCAAAAATTTATTATGACAAGCCCAAAAACTTTTCACCGGCCCACAAAAAGGTACAGACGGAGCCCCGGAAATCGTTTTTTTTAAATAATTTTTAAAATACTTTAATTTAATATTTTTTAATATGATGGTTACTAAATAAGTCTTTTTTAAAATAAACCCCCTTTTAAAATCATATTTGGTTTCTTTTTAGTTTGAAGGGGAAAGGGGTTATTTTTGACACAATAAAAAAAAATTTTTTTTAACACCCTTATGATAAAGGCTCAACAAAAATTTTTAAAATTTTTTTTAAACCCTTTAAAAAAAAAAAAAAGGTTTTTTTTTTTTAAAAATTTTTTTGGGATAAAATCAACTGTTTACGAAAAAAAAAATTTTATGGTTATTTTTTTTTTTTACATTATGGGGGAATTGTACGTAAATTTTTGGAAAAAAATTTTTTGGGGTTTTTTTTTGGAAAAAAATTTTAAAAAAAAGTATGTTCTAAACTTTTAATTTTTTTGAGATAAAGGGGGGGGTTTTAAAAATTTTTTAAAATAAATCATTTGCTTTGAAAAAACCACTTTAGATTTTTTTATAAAATTTGGCATAAATGTACGTATCAAAAAAAAATTTTTTTTAAAATTTAAAAATTTTTTTTTTTACCCGCCTATTTTGGCAAATAAAAAAAATGGGGGTTTCAAAAAAATTTTCCTTTTTAAAACATAAAATGTATCCCCAAAATTTTTTTAAAAAACTAAAGTGGTATTCCCCAAAAAATAATAAAAAAAGGATTTTTTTTTTAAAAATTTTTTTTTCCTGATCTCGTTGACGGGGCATACGTTCATAAAAGTTTTTCCCTTTTAAAAAAAACCCAAAAAAACCTCCTTTTAAAAAATTTACGTACAATTGAAAAACCCAAAAAAAAAAAATTTTTAATGATGATATTTTTTTTGAAAAAATTTGATTTTTTTAATTTTAAAAATTTTTTTGTTTAATTTTTTAAAAAAATTTCCCAAAAAAAAATTGTTGAGCCTTTTTGACAGGGTTTAAAAAATTTAATTGTGTCAAGTAGTCCGTCCCTTTTGGGGGAAATTAAACCCCAAAAAAGATTTAAAGGTTTATTTTAAGGGGAATCTGGGGGCCATCCTATTTTAAAAAAAAATTAAATTTTGCCCAGTATTTTTTTAAAAAAAATTTTTAAAAAAAGTTTCCAGGGCGTCCGTTATTACCTTTTCTCCGTAAGGGGAAAAACTCGTAAAAAAAAAATTTATGGGCTTTTATAATATTTTTGGGGAAAATTTTCCAAAATTTCCCCATATTCTGGGACACCCTTTATGTATATTGATAACTTGACCGAACGGATAGAGCCAAACAAAATTTGACAGCTGTCAAACCCCCTTTCAAACATTTAAGATGCCGATATCAAAAAATTATAGGATTTTTTTTTTTTTTTTGTTTGTAATTTTTTTTTTAACGTTATCAAATGTGCTTTTAAATATATTTTAA